>ML274141.1:0-50320 GCA_005239495.1 Nicotiana undulata | reverse complement strand
CCCCCCCCCCCCCAACCCACGTGCCCAAATTTCTAAAAACAACGAACATAAATGTTAACTATGACATTACGAACTCAAATATATAATTTATTCTCAATTTAATAATCAATTTCGTGGTCAAATCCTATTTATACCAAACCCTAGGTTGCCAACAAACATCTGATAATTTCCACAATTTCTATGTTAAAATCTATCAACAATCTATGTATTAAAATTACATTATGTAGAAATTACTTACCTTGAAGTGCTAACAAAAATTCTTTCTCCAAGGAGCTCTAAAATCCGCCAAGAGATATGAGAAATGAAGAAAATGAGCCTAAATCCCGTATTTTAAAAATGCTTCTGCCTAGTGATCCTTCTTCATGATTGTGAAAATGCCCTCCCGATCGCGAAGACAAAATCAACCAAGGCCCAGAAAATCCTCTTCTCAAACGCGACCAGATCCTCACGATGTTCGCGATGCGCATCGACCAGCATACCCCCCAGACCCAGTCCCTTCTATGCGAACGTGGGACTCTCATCGCGAACGCGAAGGCCCCAGGAACTAAACCTTCGTGAACGTGACCCCAAGATCGCGAATGCCAAGAACAAAATCATTTATGCCCCAAATCCTTCATCGTGAACGCGTGACACCCTCCGCGTTCGTGAAGACCAACAATTTATGCAATTTTGACTTAATTTCGGGTGGTTCGAAACACACCCGAGCCACCCGGAACCCCGTCCAAATTCACCAACAAAGTCATAAATATAATACAGACCTACTCAAACTCTCAGAACACGTAAAAAAAATATCGAAACCAAGAATCGCACCCCAAAACTAAATTAGTTAACTTATGAACTTCAAACTTCTTCAACTAGCTCCGAACGTGATGTTGACAACTCAGAATGATGTCAAATTTTATGCACAAGTCACAAATCATGATACGAACCTATTCTCAGGCTCAGAATCCCAAACGGACATCAGTAACACCAAATTCTACTTCAAACCAAATTTAAGAAATTCTAAGACCTTTAAGGCGCCAACTTTCTACAATAATTGTCGAAATGCTTCTGGTTCACCCGAAACTTGATCCGAACACACGCTCAAGTCCAAAATTCTCATACGAACCTATTGGAACCATCAAATCCCGGTTCCGAGGTCGTTTATTCAAAATGTTGACTCAAGTCAAACTTGACCACCTTAGGCCACTATTATGGAACTAAGTGTTCCGAATTTACTCCGAACCCTTTCAAAACCAAACCTATCATCTCGCAAATCATAAAATAGTAAAAACACATACAGAAAGTCTTAAATAGGGAATTACGGATTTAGAAAGCAAAATAATTAATCGAGTCGTTACATTTAATAACTTAGAACTCCATTCCAACTCAAATTTCATTTAAACTCAACTTTAGAAATTGCCTATTTAATAAGTTATTTGAAATGTAATATTTTTTAATAATCTTTATTTATAAAGAGAAGATTCTAAGATCCTTAGTATCTAGATAATCTTCCAAAAAATCATTTAAAAAAGAACAATTTGAATTGAAGACCAAATTTACTCGTCAGCTAACAACTCTTTTTTTCTTTCGTTGAAATTTGTTCAGATTTATATGATAATTATTATATTTTGCACTTCGAACAAATTTACACAATTTTAAAAAAAAGATCTTATAATTTTGAAAATTAAAATTGCATATCTGGATTATGCATATTAAAGTTATTATTTTTAATTTACCTAACTTTTTGAAATATTAATTAAATACCTAGTTCAACAAAAAATGTTATGATTGTTTACTCGTAAAACGATACTGTTGAATTTATACGTGGTTTAGACACAAGTGAATTAATTTGATCCTGAAATAATGATGAATTAGATGAAAATATAATACTTAGCCTTGAGATAACGATAAAATAGCAGAAATAGCAATTCCGGGAGCAAGGTTTCCGGGCACAACATCAATGATATTAATATACAAGAAGATAAAATTATATTGAGCTTTGAATAGAGTAGCGTATGTTTTCCAGAAAAGTCGTGTCCATTACAATAATAATAGAATTCACTATTTATAGCTGCACCTAGGGTACAAGGTCCCAGGATTAAGCACCTCTTTAATGTCAATTATGAGGGCCATTGAAGAATGTGTAACGGCAGGCAGCGAATACCATATTCCTTGTAAAGAGTAGTGTATTTAATGTTGTAGAATATTCCTCATTAAATGGTACTGGACGACAGACATCTTTATGAATATTGCTCTCTTCAGTAACATATGGGATTGTTGTCTTTGGATTCAACTATTTTCCATCTTCGGCTCCACGTGTTACCTGCTCATGCGATTTAATATAAACATATTTTTCCCTATACAGATAGTCTCCTTGCTTTCTTGTGGCATAACTTTGTATCAACTAGAAGTTGGTAAAAACATCCTCTTTGGCGGGAAATTCACTGACCCCCTTAAGAAAAGTTTCTGACGGTTGATTAGATGCACATCTCTCTACGTTTAATGCCCCGAAACGTGTCATCCCGCGATTTAGCATCACTTTTGCTGATTATCGAGGTAATTATGGCCACGAGTTTATCCGCATATATCTTTACTTATACGCATCAACCTTCTTCATTTATACTTCATAATGCTCAAAATTCTCTCAAACGTCTTTACTAAAATCATACTTTGTCTTTAACCTTTAATTAGCTTTCTTCTTTGAGAGAAAACCCTTTTTCTGATAAAAGTGGCCTCTTCTTCCAGAACCCTAGTTCTTCAAAGAACAAAGCCAAAATTGATGATGTTGCTCCCCTACAATGAGTACCATCATCCCGAAGAATCTTATTACCACCAAAGTTTTTGAAGAGAAGTTCTCTTCTGCTTACCATCGTACGTGGGCTGTTAGTGTATACCTTTATTCTATCTGTCCTTCTAGTATCCCTGTTGTGAAGGAAGACTGCCACTATCAATATTTTTACATTATCGCTACCAACCTAGAGGGGCATATCAATTTACCCAAGAAGGGTTTTACATATTTTACATGTATCCCTTAACTTTGGGAGCATTTTCTTTGTGCGGAGAGCTTGACTCGTCATAGTGGAGTTTTACTTCCGCTATAAAATGTGTTTGGAATAGGTAAGTCCTTTCGTGTGGAGGACAATCGCTTGCCTTCGGCACCTATTCTAGGAGATGAGAGAAGAGTTATCCTTAGCTTGAGTGATGAATCTTTATTCCCCAAAAATCGTCTGTGGGGGAATGATAAATTTTAGCAAGCGTGGCCACCACGCACTGCTATCCAGCATGGATGATGAAAATGATCGTGGGTGGATATAACGGTTTGATTCAATCGCCACTAGTGACATCATCCCGGCCATTATTCCATCTTTTCCGGAATTACGGAACAGTACTCGTAAGTTTACCGTTTGTTTCTTCTTCTATTAAAGATCACTCCACATCATTATTGAAACTTCTTCCTTTACCTGTTTAAGCGACTCTGTGGGTTCAACCTAGGTTTGAGGGATTGGACCAATGGATCCAGAAAAGTTTGAAGGTACTACGCCCGAAACCCACACATGGAAAGAACTGTGCCTAAAATACGGGTGGAAGACCAAAAATCATGATAAGTTGAACTCATCTTGTTTTTACCTTTTCACATAAGAAAGTTATTTGACTCTTCTCTCCTGTTGAATTCGAGTATACCCCAGGGCCCAGTTGTCCTCCTCGAGGAGGATGTTTTGGATAATCATGTTGATGTAGTGACGTTGATGCAGGAGGCTTTTACAAAGATAGGTGTTTCCGGACCTGCTTCTAATGTGAGTGCTTCTTCCTGGAGTCCCTGGCTAGAGAAAAAGAGACCAAAAAGAAGGCGTTCCTCTGTGACTGGGGGGGGAAGAATAAGAGAGCGATGAACGCCGCTTCCGAGTCATCTCTAGAAGTTATGGTGATGAGCCCTCTGGCCGGGCCAGCCATAGATACCGTGGTGATTGACGATAATGGGGAAGCTAGAGAAGAGGGGCTTTCTCTACATAGAAGACGACGATCTTCCTCAACTCAATAGACTGCTCAATCTGTTGAGTTAGTTACACTAGCCGAGGACGATGCCTCGGTGCTAGGGGGTTTGACATGGTGGGAAATGCCAACTAGTGTTTCGGGAACCCAATCAGTGTGTCCGGTACTATGAGGCTGAGTATAGGGTCCCTGCCATCTTTGGTTGACGAGAAACCAACCCCCAACATTGCGCCTACCGTAGCAACTTCTCATCCTTCAATGCCATCCATCTCCTTCTTCACCAACACTTCCACCAGCAACTGTTGCATCATCTCCAATGGCTGCATTTATCTGAGAAGAGAATGTTCCTTTCCCCTAGTCCCTAGTTCATGAACTAGGAGCAAAATTACGCTTCCCCCTCAGAAGAACCGCAAGGGAAGAAGAGCGTTACTCTTTCGGTTTTTCCCGGATGCAATTTGTTGTCCTGGCCGGTGGAACTTGCTAACTATCTGAAGCCTTTGGCTTTAGAAAAATATAGGGAAAAGATACAAGCTCTCTCAGGAGAGTGCTTGTTGAACAATGCTATGCACAACGTCGTAGAGGTATACTCTTCATTTCCTTTGTTATCTCTTCTATCTTTGATTAAGTAGTATTTTGAGTTTGCCTTTTTTTTGTTTCGCATGCCAATTTCCTTGATTCTGAGGGCCTCCAAAGGTTGATTCGGGATAAGGACGAACTTACCTCCGAACGGGATCAACTTTTGTCTAAGCGGGACCAAACTGTCGCTCACCTCTAAGAATTGGAAGCCAAAGTTGATGAGGCTGTTGTGTTGGAGGCTCGTTTGCAGCAAAGCGGTCAAGAAGTAGAGACACTTAGCCAAGAGACCGCCCCGGTGAGGGTTCAATTTAAATAGGCTGGGGCCAAATGTGCTGAAGTTCATAGTGTCGTTCTTGCTGCATCTAATCGCGAGGCTGCGTCCACTGAAAGATTAATTTATTTGGAGGCAATCTTTAACTCCAAAAGTAAAGAGGTTGCTACTGCCAAGGTGAAATATTCCCAATTGGAGGAGAAGTATACGAAGACCATTGAAGATAATAGACTTTTCAGCTCTACTATATGTGAACTCGATGTTAAGCTCAAGTCCGTTAGATCCGCCAGGGAAACTCTTTCTGCCGAGGTTGACCAACTTAAAGAAGAACTCAACCGAGTGGCTTCCCTCGTTGTTGAAAAAACATATGTTATGTACAACATGAGGGGTCTCTCGTTCAGGCCTGATGCTTCAGATTCTTCTGGTTCTGGTTCCGAATTCCTGGGAACTGAGGAGGAACCGGAAGGCGATAATGCTGAAGGTCAAATTGATGAAGGCCACGATATTGAGTCGGCGGTGGATCAACCCACTTCTCCTGGGGGCGCATATGCTTCTTTTCTTCCGGGGTTCCGGAGACGCAACAGCTTAACTTTTAATTTCTTTTTCCCAACTTTTGTACTTCTGACATTTTGGAACATTCATTGTAAATAAAAACACCTTTTTCTAAAGTATTGCATGAGTCTTTTTGCGCTCTTTTGTTTGAACATTTATGCAAGTTTAATCTTTGCATAACTTTTATTGTTTGCGTCTGATTATGCTAGGGTTTGGGTGTAATTTCCCCCAAAAACATTTGGATTTCGGGCACAAGTTCTCCCAAAATAAACCCTTTATAGTGAGGATTTTCATAAGAGAGGGCCTTCTTATGTTTATGGTGCTCTTGAAGAGGACGTCTCCTGTTCATTACGGCACTAGAATTTGAAATACTTGTTCAACTTTCAATTGATAAAATCAACTTATCATTAAGACAAGAAACAAGATAGAAATAAAAGGACTTTACTTTATTCCTTCCATTTTCAAAATGTACATAAACATTCGTTATGCTAAAAGGAAATTGCCATTTCTTGTGGCTAACTTGTAGAACTTGTTTCTACAAGGCTGGCCGCGCAGTCCCTCGTCTCGATGATATAACTATGCTTTCAGGTTTTGCATTCCGATCGAAGTGGCAGTCGTTGTTGATGTATCCTCACATCATTCCCCCCATTGTTCGAATGCGAAGAATGGGAATTGGAACACTTGAAGCTTAACACCTTCGAGGATTCCACTAATGAAGAGCTAGATAATCTTCAATTCGGTAACACACTTGAATTTATGCTATCGAGCCAAAGACTATCTAACAATCTCCTAGTGGCTTGCATTTGTGAACGGTCGGGTAACCTTTGATTGATATCAAACTAAACTTCCCGGTGGGAACTTTGCTACCGAGCAAAAGATTACCTAACCGCTCTTGAGTGGTTCTTCACTTGTGTGCCTTGTTATTAAAAGGTCTTATTGCTATTGTTGAAACCTTGTTCGTAATATGCTTTCCATTGCTACCTCATTAAGAACCTTGCCAGAAAAACCCAATTGGGACAAAAAATGGATTAAGGGAAAAAGAGTGCAACACATACTTTCATTATAGGTGATGTTCATCAGCAATAGTATCTCTTGAGATGTTCCATATTCCAGTTGCTTGGTAACTTTTCTCCATCTTGATTCTCCAACTTGTATGAACCTGTCCTGGTGACAGCTGAAACCCGCTAGGGGCCTTCCTATGTTGTACCTAGCTTCCCTGCATTGAGTTACCAGGTGTTTTGAGTTACATTCCTTAGAACTAAGTCTCCCACTTTGAAATAACAGAGGTTGGATCTTCGATTATACTATCTTTCTATTTTTTGCTTTTCAGCTGCCATCCTTATATGCGCCAAGTCCCTACGCTCATCAAGCAGCTCCAAATTGACCAACATTGCTTCATTGTTTTCTTCTTCAATTGCCTGGAAGTATCTTAAGGTAGACTCCCCTACTTCCACCGAGATCAAGGCTTCTGCTCCGTACACAAGGGAGAAAGGAGTCTTTCATGTGCTTGATTTGGGTGTTGTTCGGTATGCCCATAGTACTCCAGGTAGTTCGTTCGGTCATTTTCATTAGCGGCTTCCAATCTCTTTTTGAGATTTTGTCTAATTTCTTTGTTCATTGATTCCGCTTCAACCCACTTAGAAAAATAATCAGTTAAAATCAAAAGAAACTTTACTTTACCAGGGGTCGGAGGCAGCGCTCCAACGATGTTTAATCCCCACTTCATGAACGGCCAAGGAGACAAAATTGACTGTAATGGTTCTGCTAGTTGATGTACCAACAGTGCGTAGCGTTGACACTTATCGCATTTTCATATAAAAGATTTGGCATCTTATTCCATTCGAGGCAAATAGCATCCTGCCCTTACCAATTTTAGTACTAAAGAATCTACGCTTGAATTGTTTCCACAGATCCCTTCATGGAATTCTCGCATAACATAATTAGCTTCGGAGGTTCCCAAACATCGGGCCAGCGGAACTTGGAAAGATTTCATGTATAATTTCCTCCATTTAAGTTATATCATGTTGTTTAACGTGTAGTTCTCGTGATGCCTTGGGATCTTCAGGAAACTTTCTGTGCTCGAGTAGTCAATAATATCATTCTTCCCGTCCCATACCAAATTAGTCATGTTTATCTCATAATATTTATCTGCGTCCAGAATTGAGTGCATAAGTTGTACGATCGTACCGGAGTCCGACCCTTTCATTTCCTTTGATGAGCCAAGGTTAGCAAATGCGTCCGTTTTTGCATTTTCTTCCCTTGGGATATGTGTAATTGACCACTTCCTGAAACGAGAAATCAAAGCCTGAATCTTCATTACGTATTGTTGCATGCGCTCCTCTATGGCTTCGAAGATCCCACATACCTGATTTACCAGCTGCTGGGAGTCGCATTTGTTTTCTATGACCTCGGAATCTAGTCCCCAGGCCAATTTTAGTCCTGCAATCAAAGCTTCATACTCTGCTTCATTGTTAGTCAACGGAACCATTCTTATGGCCTGCCTTAGGGTTTCCCCTGAAGGCATGGTTAATACTATGCCAAGCCCGGGCCCTTTTACGTTGGAAGCTTCGTCCGTGAATAGGGTCCAAACTTCTGATGTCGATTCTGACACCATCACTTCTTCTTTGGTTGCCAGAGGCAGCAATCCCGTACTGAAATCGGCCACAAAGTCGGCCAAAACTTGTGAAGTAATCGTAGTCCTAGGTTTATATTCTACGTCAAATTCACTCATTCGACAGCCCATTTGGCCATCCTACCTGAAAGTTCGGGTTTATGTAGGGTATTCCACATGGGAAATGTGATCACCACAACTATCAGGTGACATTGGAAATAAGGCCTTAGCTTCCGAGCAGCAACCACGAGGGCTAAGGTCAACTTCTCCAAAAGTGGGTAGCGTATTTCTTCTCCCGTTAATATTGTACTAACGTAATAAATTTGAGATTGCGTACCTTCATTCTCATGGACTAAAACAGCGCTTACCGATACCTTCGAGATTGCTAAGTAGATTAACAGTTTTTCACCTTCCTCCGGCTTTGATAATAACGGAGAACTCGACAATTGACTTTTCAAATCTCTCAAAGCCTGCTGACATTCCGGGGTCCATTCGAAGTTATTTTTCTTTTCAAGTAAAGAAAATAAATGATGGCATTTCTTTGAAGACCGGGAGATGAACCTACTCAAAGCGGCGAACCTCCCGTAAGCCTTTGAACTTTATGCTTGATAGCTGATCCGGGATGGCTTCGATGGCTTTGATTTTGTCAGGATTAACCTCAATTACCCTTTATGACAAGGAATCCCAGGAACTTCTCGGGATTAAGCTTCATGTTGTGCTTCCATAGAATGTCAAACGTTTCTTGGAAGTGTTTAAGATGATCAACTGCATTCAAACACTTAACAAGCATATCGTATATATAGACTTCCATGATTTTCCCTATTTTTTTGAAACATTTTATTTACGAGCTGCTGATAAGCGGCTCCGACGTTCTTTAGGCTGGAGGGCATCACATTATAGCAATACGTGCTGAAATTCGTTATGAACAAAGTTTTTTCCTAATCCTCCAGGTTAATTTTAATTTGATTGTATCTGAAGTAAGCATCACGGAAACCCATTAACTCATGTCTGGCGGTTGCATCAATTATTTGATCGATGTTTGGAAATGGGAACGAGTCCTTTGGGCACGCCTTATTCAAGTCCTTATAGTCTGCGCACATGCAAAATTTGTTATTCTTCTTAGGAACAACTTCTACGTTAGCTAGCCAGTCCGGATACTTTACCTCTAGGATAGAACCGATATCAAGTAAGCGGGTTACCCCTTCTTTGACAAATTTGTTTCTGGCATCGGCAACATGACATTTTTTCTGCCTTACAAGATAAACGTTGGGATCCAGGCTTAGCTTGTGCATGTCCACTTCCGGTGGGATACCTGTCATATCTGCATGCGACCACGCAAAACAATTAACATTAAATTTACGAAATTCAATAAACCCAGACTTGAGCTCGGGGTGAAGTCCTGTTCCCAAGTGGAATTTCCACTCCAACAATTTTTCGAACAATGCGACTTGATCAAGCTCTTCTGCTGTCGAATTTGTTGCGCTCGTCTCTTCTGGTACCTGGAAATATCTTGGCACCGGATAAGATTTTGATGCCTCTTCCCTGTGGTTGACTTTTTTTTTACTCGGGAGCAGGCACCGGTTCCTGTAACTGTTGTGACGCATGCTCCTTCTCTTTGCTACTGGAGACTGAAATTGCACTCATCTCCCTTGCCATCGGTTGGTCACCTCTTATTTGTTTAATTCCCTCGGGAGTTGGGAATGTCGGCAACTAGTGATATGTCGATGGCACAACTTTCATCTCCGGAACCATGGTCTTCCCAGGATAATGTTGTAGCCCGTATCATTATCCACTACCTTGAAACGGGTCGTCTTCATCACCCCTTCGGCATTCGTGGGCAGCAAGATCTCTCCTCGGGTTGTCACGCTTGCTAGGTTGAACCCGACGAGGCGTTTTGTGACTGAAATGATGCTCCTGGTAAGTTTGGCTTGCTCCAATACCCTCTATTGTATAATATTGTCCAAACTCCCTGGGTCCATCAGAACATGTTTGATTTTAAAATATAATACATTTAAAGAAATTACTAATGCATTGTTGTGCCGCAATAACAATCCATATGCGTCTTCCTCTGTGAAGGTGATGTCGTCTTTAGCAACTTCCCGGAGTTTCTTGTTGTGGGTTACTGATACCTTTGTCTTTTTGGCCGCAAGAGAGTAACCCCGTTAATCTCGTTACCCCCGAAAATCATGTTGATTGTCAGGCGCAGGGGATCTTCTCCTACTTTGTGGGCCCCTCATTTGTCACGGTTATGATCGTAATTGTTTTTAGCCCGGCCACTTAAGAATTCCCTGAGATGGCCATTTTTCAGCAGCGTCTCTACCTCTTCGTGCAGATGTCGGTAGTCCCCATTCTGATGACCGTTCATCCTGTGGTATTCACACCACAAATTAGGATCCCTCTAGATAGGATTAGACCGCATCAGATGTGGGAACCGTGCTTCTTTAATTTTTCTCATAGCTAATACTAACTCTACTACACTGACGTTAAAGTTGTATTCTTAAAGCCTGGGGTAGGAAGCATGCCGAGAACCTGACATTTCCTTGTCCTGTAATGATCTGTTGCTTCGGCCGCGATTAGATATTCTATCGGTAACGAACATATCCGCCGATCGAAATCCCCTGTCGCATTCTTCGGCCCGTTCATAGGGGAAAAATTGGCTCCTCAAAGACCGTCTATCTATGTCAAAATCGTCTTTTGATTTCACTTAATTCTTTACCCGACCTTTAACAGACACCGGGAAACCGAGCTGATCATCCTAAATCCTTATCTTTGACTCGTACCAGTTGTGAACATCCGCCAAAGTTGTCGATTGGAACTCGAGCAAGCTTTGTTTCAACTTCCAGGAAGCATAGGAACTTCTCGGATTCAAACCCTTGGTTAATGATTCAGCTGCCCATTCATCTAGAACGGCTGGAAGCAACATCCTTTTCCTTCTGGAACCGGGTTACAAATTCCCGCAGCAACTCGGACTCTCCTTGTGCAATCATGATTATGTCGGCCTTCCAGGCTTGTACCTTTTTGGCCCCAGCATGGGCCTTAATGAAAGAATCTGGGAGCATCTCGAAGGAATCTATGGAATGCTCGGGCAAAAGCGAATACCACGTCAAGGCTCCCTTCGTGAGAGTCTCCCCAAATTTCTTCCGCAACACTAATTCAATCTCGTGGGGAGCTAATTGTTCCCCTTCACTGCCAATGTATAGGTGGTGATATGTTCCTGCGGATCTGAAGTTCCATCGTATTTCGGCACTTCTGGTATTTTAAACCGCTTCGAGATAAATTCTGGTGTCGTGCTTGGTTTGTACGGCAACTAAGTGGATTTCTTTGAGTCCTGCCCTTTCAGCACCGGTGGCGCACCCAGGATTTGTTCTTTGCAAGCGTTTACTTCTCTCATAAACCGTATGAGTTCGTTTTTTGAGGGATCGCTCTCGTTGTTGTGACCAGATCCGCTCCCTCCGGCCCCATCGAATCCGACCTCGCCCCTTGGAGTGTTGATGTCGACCCTCTGCGTTGTTTGATTTGCGAGAGAATCGGGAGGAAGTGCATCTCGTCCGCTCGCGTTATTGGAAGCTCATGATAATGCCTGCTTCAGTTCTGTCATAACCTTATTATGTCGCGTGAGATGGCGTAGAATGTCCTTTTGTTGCTCCTGCAGGACCCTTACCGCTTCAGCGACGTGTTCCTCTTCAGCATCATCAAGAGTCGTCTTCCGAACATGTCGTGGGTACCGCCTCCCGTGGACCGGTGTAGCCTCGTTCCCCTCGCTGCGGGTATCACTGATTGAATCCTCCTGTTGAGGCTACTTTCCTTGGGCCTTAAGGTTTTGTGTGTTGTTAACATCATTATCTGCCATTTTCTATGAATTTTTGTTAAGAACAAATAATCAAAACACGTTATTAAAGAAGGCAAGGACCAACTTAATTACACAATTGTCTAAGCCCCACGATGAGCGCCTAACTATTTACCCGTAAAACGGTATATTTAAATTTGTACGTGGCTTATAGACAAGTGAATTAATTTGATCCTGAAATAATAGATGAATTAGATGAAAATATAATACTTAGCCTTGAGATGACGATAACATAGTAGAAATAGCAATTCTGTGAGAAAGGCTTCTGGATACAACAACAATGATATCAATAAAAAGGAAAATAAAATTATATTGAGCTTTGAAAGAGTGTAACGTATGTTTGCCAGAAAAGTCCTTTTCATTACAATAATGAGGGATATTGAAGAATGTGTAACGACAGGCAGTGAATGTCATATTCCTTGTAACGATCAGTGTACTTAATGTTGTAGAATATTCCTCATTAAATGCTACCAGGTCGAAGGCATCTTTATGAATATCGTTCTCTTCGGTAACAGATGGGACCGTTGTCTCCGATTTCAACTATCTTCTATATTCGCTCCACGTGTTACTTCCTAGATCGTGCGCTCATTTAATATAAACATATTTTCCCCTATACAATGATTTAAATTGATGACGATATATATAGTTGATATGTTAGTTGTTATATATTATGATGTAGACTGGTTGAGAAAATTATGTTATTTTTTTAGTTCCAAAGAACAGCCCGGTGTACTAAGCTCTCGCTATGCGCGGGGTCCAGGGACGGAGTACAAGGGTTTATCGTACGCAGCCTTACCTTGTATTTCTGCAAGAGGCTGCTTCCACGGCTCAAACCCGTGATTTCCTGGTCACATGACATCAACTTTACCAATTACGCCAAGACACCCCTTCTATTTTTGTTTTATTTTTTTATTCCAAATGAGCAAATGCGGTAGAACATTTTATTAATGTTCCTTTCAAGATACCAAAGATTAATACTTCATTTACTGAAAAGATTTTAAATCTTATTGATTTTTCCCGTAAATTAATTTTGCTGATATCTGATTTTTCTTAATCCTTAATAGATTTATTTAAAAATAAGAGTCAATTTTAGTTGATTTTACCCTAATTTGACCTGATTTGTCTCAATCCTTAAAGATATTTCTCTAATATTTTTAGATTTGTCATAAAAATGCCAAATGGCTTTTTCTCAATTATGACACTTGAATTAATATCAAGTATGATTACTCTTCTTCTGATATAATATAGATTTTAGGGAAAATTTCACGTAAGAACAAGTGAGCTCCCTACGTTTCAATTTGATAGCCCATATTTCAATTTACAATCAACTAGCCTAAAAATAATAGGGTAACATCCAACTCCAATAGGTTCTCGAAATTACTATTTAATTTTTAAAAAAGATTGCTCAAGCTTTTAAGTTGATTTTCGAATGACTCAAATATTAGTTCAACAAACCAAACCATTGAAAATTAGATTTTTAACAAGCTTAAATATGTGGGTTTAAATTTCGAATTTGATTTTGTGGAAAATTTGGAGTGAGTGTTATTTAGACTTGATAGAAATAGTATAAGGAGGTTGTATATAAAATTTGAAGTCAATGGAGATTTGGACTGGTTTTGAACAAAAATTGCAACTAAAAATCTTGGAAGAAGTTCATCTATAGACGCTTGTATAAAGGTGTATAAAAATGTATAGTAGTGTATAAGATGTGTTTATACACTCATATACACTATTATACAAGATTATACATAATTATACAAAAAACTGACTTTGTCTTCTTCCTTGCGTCTTTTCTGAAATTTTGCTCAAATCTTGCTCAAATCTACTCCAAATCACTTCAAATTTAAATTTGAACTCCTTTTGATATTTTCAATCAATTGGAACACCACCAAATCCAAACAACTAACAATCTTAAAAATTCTTATTTTCGAAAGCAAAGCTTTGAATGGCCTTCAATTGTGGACTTCTACTCTTTAATTTTCTTACATTGCAACCAGGTGACACGGGGGGAGAAGCAGAAAATACACGGCCCTTGAAGCATATGTAGAAGATGTGAGAAGAAAAGAGAGTGAAAGCAATGATTGTGAGAACACAATATTAACTCCATAGCTTTTAGAAGTAGTGATTGTAAGAACACATGTTTTGAACTTGCTAGTGCTTTCAAAATATGTACAATATGAATTAAGTTAGGTAAAACTTAAAAATATGAGCTATTTTTTATTATAATATTAAATCGGGTGTATTTTCTTGTAATTCTTTCTAGATTTTACTGTTTTCGCCAATGTTATTACTTATTAGCAGAACGCTATCATCTCGTCCATATAGTACTGAAGTACAACTTACTTTCTTCAGCACTATTTTAACGATTAAAGAATAAAGCTTCCATTCCTACCCCAAATTAAGAAAATTGACATGTTTGTTATATAAAACAACACGAATTATCAATATCCACGCGATAATTGTTGCTAAGACCTTCCAAATATACTTGATAATTGGCTGAGTTCACATTACGAAGCATGAAATGATGTACTCAGAAAGGATTTAACCTATATATACTAATATTTTACACCAGGGCTGTATTTTAATTTGTTAGCAAATGATCTTTATTTTCAACTTGCAAATCACATTTTTTATAATATTACTTATTGTATTTTTTAGATGACCTGATTAAGTTTAAAGTCCGTGTATAAATACTAAACTCAATTAGAAATACAAAACGCATTCACTCTCTATCACTCGCACAATATGATCTATAGCTTGATAGGATTCATGTTCATGCGCATGGACTTTATCACAGTTAGTAAATACACCACTAGAAATGGAGCAAAAACCGACAACGGTGCGATCGATCAATTTTGGTCAGTAAAAAAAATCGACCAAAAAATCGACTAGCAGTTTGTTTGGATGGTCGTTACCCATTGTATTGTATTGTATTGTATTTATTTTAAATATGATGTTTGTTTTGGTTGTTACTTAAATTTTATTATATCGTATCGTCAAATCCGTCATTACGTAACGACGAAATGTGTCACTTTATGTAACGACCGATTTGGTGTGGTTGCGTCGTTATCTTGTCTTTTTATCTCATCTCACCCTTCACTATTATTAAATAATTTTATTTTATCATTTACTCTACCTTTTTATATATTAAATTTATTTTGTATCATAATTTTTCTTTATAATATTGCAAAATTTATTCTTCATATTGCTGGTGCATGATATCATGATACAACAGCAAATGATACAATCTATCCAAACATTTTATTCATCAAACGATACAGTACAATACGATACGGTATGATACATTATGAAACGATGTGAAACAATCATCCAAATAAGGGCTAAAGTTGGTCGTTTTTCCAAATATTTTATTTATTAATTTTTTTTTACGAAACCAACCAACTTTGGCTAAAAAATGCGGGAAGCTATTTTTGAGTCCCGCGAAATTTATTTTTCAAAAACCGATGAAACTTTGGTCGGTTTTTCATTTAAAATAAATTAAATTGAATATTAAAAAAACCGACCGAATTCGGCCGGTCATTTTTATAAACCGAGCAACTTTGGTCGGTAATTTTATTTTTTAATAAAATCGACCAACTTTAGTCAATTATTTTCGTGTGAAAACACAATTAAAGAGTATAAATGATATAAAAGACAGTCTTAAAACAAAATGCACCAATGGTCTAGTGGTGGAATAGTATCCTGCTACAGTACATAACCCGACTCGATTTCCAGATGGTGCATTTTTTAATTACATAATTAAAATACCGATCAACTTTGGTCGGTAATTTCCTACCAACTTTGATCGGTATGCCCTTCCGACCTTCAAAATACCGTAAACACGTAATGGTCGCGTTTTGGACAGTTATGGGCCATTATCGACTAAATTTAGTCGGTTTTTTTTGGATGATTTTGTCCGAATTTCTGTAGTGATAGCAAGTAGTTTTGAACTAAAAATTAAGCAATGTAAAATAATTCACTTTACTAATCCTACTTTTATAGCGGTTACGTGTAAAGTACTTGTGAAGCAATATATGATTCCTCAAGCCCTCGCATGCAAATAACACGATCCACAAACCACAATTAATTAAGTTTGTTTAAAACATATTGACACGGATGGTTTGGAGATGAATGCGGCGGTGTGAATTAGCTTTTTCACATGATATGGTGCTTGTGCTAAACTAGTACTCTAATGGTGACTATATAAACCACAATCTTGAGATTTAATTCATGAGATTTTCATGTGAACAAACAAAGGTTGTGTGTAATAATTTAATGTTATACTTAATTCTCATAATAGTATACATTTTATTTTGAATTTAACTTGGCATAGTTTGCAAGTCATCAATCATCAAATGTTCTAATATGTTATGTCGATCAAGAATTGCATTCCTCGTTTTGTCGAATGAATAAAAACTTCTTTGTAGGAAGCGATTTAACTTCTTAGGGAGTCTATTCGACTTGATTAGGTTAGTACTATATCTAATCTATCTATCTCTATATCTATATTATATACTATATTAAAAGCACGAAAATCCTTAGTGAAATATTCTTCGCCTTTTTTACCCTTTAAAATAAAATTCACATTGGACAAAATTGTCAATTTATTTTGTTTTCTAATTATTAGGACTTAAAAATCAATTAAAATTTGACTACCAAAGCTTACCTTATTTAAACTATATAAGAATTTCTAGCATCGAATAATTTAAAATTGAGAAAGATTTTAACTTATATACTATAAGATAAAATTAAATACTAATCCCATTCGGACGCATATATTTTTCTCATTCGTTAATCTTTCATCCCCTTGCTTAACTGGAGAATTTGATTTGCCGACTATTGGCATCAAAATTGAATTTACTCACCGAGAAATCGCCATAAAAATTATGTAATACAACTAAAATATCTTCCAGGACCAAAAACATGAGATGCTAGATGCTACATTTTGCTTTTTAAATAGGTCTAGATTCCAGGGATTTACTTTTAGTAAAATAATTACAGCACAATTAATATACTTTTAATTAAATTCTTATTGACATGGAATAAGAATAATTGATAAATAGATCGTGGCACAATTACACAATTAAGTACCTGACAGTAGACGACTAACCTGCTTTGAGACAATCTAATTATCCTGGTTCCATAGGTGCTTTAATTTGTATTTTGTTACCCAAACAATTATGGATGGGTACATGTTTTATTGTTCATTTCTACATGTTCTGAGTATATACTCATTTCAAATTCAAATATACTTAGCTAAATATTTTAAAGAGAGAAACACATAAATAACAATATAACATACCTTTACTCACGACAAAATATCTATAGTTACAAATATCATATAACGAACTTACCTAAAAGTTGTGTCTTTACAGGCGATAATGAATTACTTTAAATTAAACTATAGCGTCAATGCAAGAAAAAAAAAATTCTATTTAAATGATTGTTGCATCTTTCTTAATATAGATTGGTACTACACATAATTTGTTCTTATTTTATATTCTATACACTTTCTTATTAATAAACATTGAAGGCACGTGTACAACGCATGTACACTAAAAATAGTATCAAAGAAAAAGACAAGCAAAATTCTTTTTTTTTATAAAAAAAATACACTATTACTGCCATGACATTTGTTAAAAATATGTGACGCCTAATTTTCATTAGTATTTTCTCTCTCCACCTCATCGCGTGGCAAATGTGAATATGACATATTTGGTCTTTTAAGTGAATTATTGCCAATGCCATTGCCCTCTTTCCTAGTACTGGGCTCACAGTTACTGCCATGACTTCCGTGAACTGAAGGTCATCAACTTTTTCCTTCCCACTATTCTCAAAATGGAATAAATAAATTCTAAATTCACTTATCTTCAAATTGGTGTTATTATTCCTAAAGGAGTTTTTATTCTATGCATTGTGTATACGGTTAAAACCGGACCTACCCGATTTTGCTACGTGATCAAGTCTAAGGAATTGCATCGAAGGTCGGTCCCGTAGTGGATCAGACCAAGCACGAGGACAAGGAACTGAGTTCGGAATTCGAGATACTTGTCGAGATCGAGGCCTGTAACGATCGAGACCGAATGAGACAGATATCGATCAAGATCGAAGATAGCATATAACAGAAAGACTAGATATATGTGACTGATCGAAGATCATGACGAAAATCTCGGAACGGATCAAATCAAGAACGGTTAATTAGCTAATCATGGGATTTTCTTCTGTAATTAGAGTTATACCATAAGTAGAATTCTTCTACTATATAAGTGGGAGTTCTAATCATTTGTAAGAGATCATACACATTGTTCACAGATATCAAAGCAATATAACACTTTCTCTACCGCTTATACATTTTTTTCGTCAGTTACTTCTGTCTTATTCATAACTGTTCTAATATCGGCTAGTTCGAGGGCACTCTAGCTTGAGGGCTGAACTCCATTTCAACACTGATTTGCTTTATCTTATTGTTAATCTCTATTACTAATCTTCATATTTATCAAATGGAATTAGGTGAAATCATGTGTCCTTAAAACCACATTATAAGTTTAATTGTTATCCAATTTTAATGGTAAACAGTTTGGCGTCCACCGTGGGGCTAAGGATAATAGTTATTGCTTAATATTAATTCTGATAACATACACTAATTTACTCTTGTTCTTGTAAGTGTTTTTGATTTCAAGATAAATATGTCAAACTCACAAGTAGCACCCACACATGGTGACAACAACCTCGGATTCCACGGGGAAAACGACAATATAGCTGCCCCGGGGATCGAAGTGCCTCAGCCTGACCTCGAGCGAGTACCAATTGCAAATCCCGTCGATGTCAGTTCACATGTCGCCCTAAATGCAAATCTGGGCGATGATCCCGAAAGTAGCGTACGCGGGGAAGTTCGATCAGGTGGTCGAGGTACGCAAGGCGGAGAAGATGGTGGAATCAGCCTTCAGCTAATATCTGAGATGCTAGAGGCTCATCAAGCTGCTATAGCACAACTACAGAACCAGAACCGTACACTAAGTCAAGTCGAACTTGAGCCCCCACTAGAAGTTGTTCACAGGGCCGAACATGTACCGGAAAGATAGAACGCCAATGAATCGGGGACTGACCCCACCATTATGAAAATGCTCGAGGAGCTCACTAAGCGGATTAAATCAGGGGAAAGGAAAATTGAGGCAAATGAAAAAAAGGTAGAAAGATATAACTCCCGGGTTGACAAAATACCGGGGGCACCACCAATTCTAAAGGGTTTGACAAAATCTGGATTCGAAGAAGTTTGTGCAGAAGCCTTTCCCTCCAAGTGTGGCTTCGAAGCCCATCCTGAAAAAATTCCGCATGCCAGAAATTGCCAAATACAGTGGGACCACCGACCCTAATGAGCATGTCACTTCTTATACATGCAAAAAAAAGGGGAATGACTTAGAAGATGATGAGATCGAATCCGTTCTACTGAAAATGTTTGGAGAAACTTTATCGAAAGGGGTGATGATATGGTACCACAATTTGCTGCCCCAACTCCATTGATTCCTTTTCCATTCTTGCAGATTCCTTCATGAAGGCACGTGCCGGAGCAATAAAGGTTGCGCCTAGGAAGTCGGACCTCTTCAAGGTGAAACAAAAGGACAACGAAATGTTAAGGGAATTTTTATCTTGGTTCCAGATGGAATGCATGGACCTACCCCCGATCAAAGATGATTGCGTTGTTCAAGATTTTACTCAAGGTTTGAACGAACCAAGTTCGGTGGCATCACGACAGCTAAACAAGAATTTAATTGAATATCCGGCGGTGACCTAGGCCGATGTGTATAATTGGTACTAGTCGAAGATCAGGGTCGAGGATGACCAATTGGGGACCCCTTCCGGTTCCGTTTACCCAAACAGACCCGTTGACAGAATTCAGAGGGATTTCGACAGAGAACCCCGATCAAATAGAGATCGGTATCAACCTTACAACACAGATCGTAGAAACAACGACCTAGGACATAATCCCGTCCGAAATGATCTAGGACAGAGCTCCCGAGGGCTCATGAGTAAAAGCGGCTTTGATAAGCATGTCGATCCCATAGAAGCACCACGATTATCAGAATACAACTTCAGCATCGACTCATCGGGTATTGCATCAGCCATTGGTCAGATAAAGGTTACTAGATGGCCCAAACCCCTACAGTCCGATCCGGCTCAGAGGAACCCTAATCAAATATGCAAATGCCATGGTACCCATAGTCATAGAACCGAAGATTGCAGAAAACTAAGGGAGGAGGTAGCCCGTCTATTCAATGAGGGTCAACTTTGAGAATTCTTGAGTGACTGAGCTAAAAATCACTTCAGAGACAGGGATGCAAACAGGAAAAACGAACAGGAAGAACAACAACATGTAATTCATATGATCGTTGGTGGGGTCGACATACCACAAAGGCCCGTGTTCAAACGCACCAAGGGGTCGATCACCATGGAGAAACGAACTCGAGACTATGTACCTGAAGGCACCTTTTCTTTCAATGACAAGGAAGCAAAGGGGATCTCACAAACCCACAGTGATGCATTGCTAATCTCTATTCTTATGAATAAAATCCGGGTTAAACATGTTTTAATTGATCCAAGAAGCTCGGCCAATATTATTTGATCGAGGGTCGTGGAGCAGCTCGGACTACATGATCAGGTCGTACTCCGCAGCTCGAGTTCTCAATGGTTTCAACATGGCAAGTGAGACGACTAAAGGCGAAATCATCTTACCAGTAACTGTAGTTGGGGCTTTTAAAGAGACAAAGTTCCATGTGATTGAGGGCGATATGAGATACAACGCCCTGCTCGGAAGACCCTGGATTCACAACATGAGGGTAGTCCTCTCAACCCTTCACCAAATGCTGAAATTCCCAACATTAGATGGAGCAAAATGGTGTATGGGGAACAACATGCTGCAAAAGAGATGTTCGCGGTTGACAAAGTAATACCGATATCGGTTCTTTCGTCAACAAAGGGATCGGAGTCTAAAGGAAAACAGAAAGCTAAATAGCAACCACATGCACCAACCTCGACTCATCCGGAGAAGCAGGGAACAGACGAGGACGAGGAAACTGGATCCCTTGATCTTTCATAATTCCCGAGGATTTTGACGCCACCAAATCGAGAGTCGAAGAGCTGGAGCAAGTCATACTGATTGGGAATCTACCCGATCGAAAGGTATACCTAGGAACGGGGTTAACCCCCGAGCTTAGGGAAAAACTCATTAAATCCCTTATCGATAATATGGATTGTTTTGCTTGGTCCCACCTAGATATGACAGGGATCCCACCGGAGATCACTACACATCGGCTGAGCTTGGATCCGAAGGTAAAACAAAAGAGAAGGCCCCAGTCCGAGGTAAAACATGCATTCATCAAGGATGAGGTAACCAAACTTCTCAAGATAGGATCCATTCGGGAGGTAAAATATCCCAAAAGGTTAGAAAACGTAGTTGTAGTCCCTAAAAGGGGGGAAAAAACTTAGAATGTGCGTAGACTATAAAGATTTAAACAAAGCATGCCCTAAAGATTCCTTTCCTTTTTTGAATATCGATCGCTTGATCGATTCATGGCCGTCCACGAGATCTTTAGATTCTCGATGCCTACTCCGGGTATAACCAAATACAAATGAACCCGGAGGATCAGAAAAAAACTTGTTCATCACTAAATGCGGCACCTGTTGTTATAACGTAATGCCGTTAGGAATTAAAAAATGCTGGTGCTACTTATCAACGCCTAGTAAATCGAATGTTTGAAGAACAAATAGGTAAATCGATGGAGATTTATATTGACGATATTCTAGTTAAGTCCCTAGGAGCAGAGGACCATTTGAAACATTTGTAGGAGACCATCGACATACTAAGGAAGTACAACATGAAGCTCCTCCCGGAGAAATGTGCATTCGGGTTTGGTTTGGGCAAGTTCCTCGGCTTTATGAGGTCAAATCGGTGGATCGAGATCAACCCCGATAAAATCAAGATAATCAAAGATATCACTGTCGTGGACAATGTTAAGGCCGTACAAAGATTAACTAGACGCATAGCCGCCCTAGGCCTATTCATCTCGAGGTCTTCAGATAGAAGTCACTGGTTCTTCTAACTTCTTAAAAAGAAGAACAATTTTGCATGGATCCCGAAATGCCAACAAGCATTGGAAGAATTAAAACGGTACCTCTCGAACCCTCCACTTCTTCATACTACGAAAGCATAGGAGCAACTCTACTTATACTTAGTAGTCTCGAAAATCGCGGTAAATGGGGTCCTAGTTCGAGAAGAGCAAAGTACACAATTTCCTGTTTACTATGTTAGTCGAACTTTAGGTGAGGCCGAGACCTGGTACCCACACATAGAAAAATTAGCGCTTGCTCTAATAAGCGCCTCTAAGAAATTAAAACCATATTTTATATGTGGTGACTACATATCCCCTTCGTAATATTTTGCATAAGCTCGAACTCTCATGCCGATTGGACAAATGGGCCGTCGAGATCAGCAGGTACGATATCGAGCATCGACCCCGAACGGCCATCAAGTCTCAAATCTTGGCAGACTTCATGGACGACTTCACGCCAGCCCTCGTACCCGAGGTCGAAAGGAACTATTACTAAAATCGGGTACATCATCGGGGGTGTTGACCCTTTTCACAGACAGCGCTTCGAACGTGAAAGGGTCCGCCGGGCTAGGCATCATTTTGAAGCCACCCATAGGTAATACAATTAGACAGTCTATCAAAACTTCAAAATTAACTAACAATGAGGCTGAGTATGAGGCCATAATTGCAGGTCTCGAGCTAGCTAAGAGTTTGGGAGCAGATATCATCGAAGCCAAATGTGACTCCTTACTTGTGGTAAACCAAGTCAATAGAACTTTTGAGGTTCGAGAAGATTGAATGCAGAGGTACTTGGACAAAATACAGGTGAATCTACATCAGTTTAAAGAATGGACCCTACATTATGTACCTCGAGAACAAAATAACGAGGTCGATGCCCTTGCAAAATTTGGGGTCATTAGTCAAAGACTACAAGATTAGCTCGGGGATTGTCGTACAACTTTCGAGGTTAGTAATCGAAGAAGGCCACGCCGAAATAAACTCCACAAGCCTGACATGGGATTGGAGGAATAAATATGTCGAGTACCTAAAGAACGGGAAGGTTCTATCGGATCCTAATGAATCGAGGACTTTACGTACGAAGGCCGCACGGTTCACATTAGCCGAAGATGTAACACTATATAGAAAGATGTTTGATGGACCGTTGGCAATATGTTTGGGTCCAGGAGATACCGACTACGTACTACTAAAAATTCACGAAGACACTTGCGGAAATCATTCTGGTGCCTAGTCATTGGTTCATAAAGTCATCTGAGCAGGATACTATTGGGTCGATATGGAAAAAGATACAAAAGAGTTTGTTCGAAAGTGCAACAAATGTCAAAGGTATGCGTCGATGATTCACCAAGCCGGGGAGCAACTCCACTCAGTCTTATCCCTATGGCCGTTCATGAAATGGAGAATGGATATCGTCGGCCCTCTACCATCGGCCCCATGTAAAGCTAAATTCATTTTGTTTATGACTGACTATTTCTCTAAGTGGGTTGAAGCACAGGTCTTCGAGAAAGTCAGAGAAAAAGAAGTCATAGACTTCATCTGGGACTATATTATATGCCGATTCGGGATGCCTGTCGATATCGTCTGTGATAATGGGAAGCAATTTGTCGGCATCAAAGTGACAAAGTTTCTTGAAGACCACAAAATAAAAAGGATCATGTCAATGCCATATCATCCTAGTGGGAACGGATAGGGCAAATCGACAAAAAAGACAATCATTCAAAATCTAAAGAAAAGATTGACCAACGCTAAAGGGAAATGGAGAGAAATATTGACCCAGGTCCTTTTGGCGTACCGAACAACATCGAAATCCAGTACAAGGGAAACACCATTCTCCCTAGTCTATGGTGCCGAAGCTTATATCCCAGTCGAATTTGGGGAACCTAGCTTCAGGTTTCAGTATGAAATGGAAGAGTAAAATCATGAGGCCATGAATACAAGCCTCGAATTGCTAGTTGAAAGGCAGGAAGCCTCCCTCGTTTGAATGGCCGCACAGAAATAGTCGATCAAAAGGTATTACAACTGAAGAGCCAATATTCGACACTTTAAAATCGGAGACCTAGTTCTAAGAAAGGTCACCCTCAATACTCGAGACCCAAATGAAAGAAAACGTGGCACGATAAATGGCGAGCAATTACAAAATAATTGGAACATATCACTCCTCAAACGATATTACTGCTAAGGTATGACCTTCTCCATTTTCATTTATATCTTACACTAACCGATTGCAGGTATTCAATCGAAGACATCGAGGGATTCTTCAACACAAAGTCCTTAAGTCTAAAAGAACGCGTTGTACTCTTTTTCCTTAGACCGATTTTTGTCCCAAATGGGTTTTCCGGTGAGGTTTTTAAAGAGGCAACCAATGTGTAGAGCGGTTCAATATTATCCGAGGCTTCTTTACAATCAACCTCGAATACTGGGGGACATCACCCTCGAATGTTATAAGGAAAGTACTTCGTTTCAATAGGGTCTTGATAGGTAATGTTTGTAAGGGTCAAACGGTCGAACGAACCGTGCCCATGTAGATTACTCTAGCCCTAATGGCAAACATGTACGCAGGTATAATCTATTGAAAGAAGTATTTTTTCTTACCAGATATTTCATGCCTTAGAGAATTATTACTTTACAACTTCGTACTTGTGATCTATTGTGGAAACTGGCTTAAGGGTTAAAAGTTCGAATAATTGACCCCGCACTCGGGGACTGCCATCCTAAAAAGCAACATTATCGAATTACTAAACCTCGAGATCGTAAGACCTTAAAAAGGCAACCCTCGATTTTATAGTCCACGGCCACCCCACTTGGGGACTGACACTTCGAACTTGAAAGGGAAACAAGCCCAAAAGGCAAATCCCAAGCTAAAGGCTACGACCAAATTAACATGATTCAGAGACATTCGATTTCCGTTATAAAACAGGCCTTTAAAAATTTTCATAAACCGGTTAAAAAGGCTACACTAGGCTAAGGGTATCGATAATATCGACCCTCGAAAACCCAAATGGGTGCAAAGTCATTCGAACTCTCGAACAAATCCCTTATTTTATGCTAAGGCATTACAAAACAAAGGGTATCGATAATATCGACCCTCAAAAATCCTAATGGGTACGGAATCGTTCGAACTCTCGAGCAAATTCCTTATTTCATGCTAAGTCATAACAGATTTTATATGATCAAACAATGAATTTTTCAAGTCGAAAAGGGGAGGAAAATCCATTCTTTTTACTATGGCCATATCGGCCTAGTTCAAGAGCCTAAGGGCCATTTTATTGCTGAGTTCGAGAAATCATCCTCACTCGATTAAAACTAAGGGTAACCCTACTTCGAGTTCGAGCGAGTACTCACTCGATTATAAAGACTACACTAGTCTGACTTCGGTCAAATTGACTAAGTTTCAAACTTGTGAACAAAATCTTCATAAGGCATGAACGTAACACAAGGCATGAATGAAATAGAATTTTCACTAGGCAGGTAAAATAAACACAAGTTAGAGAGAANAAGGGATATCGAGATTATTATATATTTTTCATGCATTTCACTCATTTATACATGTGCATTGACCCATGACCAGATGGCGTTATATACGCGTATATATGTAAATATATGTATTTGGGAGATGGGAAAAGGTTACGGCGTTATATACACACCACCACCTGATCAGCTGGTATATGATGATGATGTTGCCCACAGTGGCTGAAATATGATTCAAACGGCGTTTTATATATATATATATATATATATATATATATATATATATATATATATATGAAGAAATTTACAAGGACTGATCAAGGACCTACACAAAAGATCAAAGAAAAAAAAGAAGAAAAATCCTAAGGTTCCTAATTATCCTCGGGGGCATCTTCTTCTCTATCGGGTTCCTCCCCATTTTCGGACCCGCTCTTACTCCCGTCATCATCATCAGAGTTAGTGACTTAGCATCTTCTGCATGCTCTTTGGCCTTCCTTATCTCGGTAGTAAGATCAAAACCTCGAGCATGGATCTCTTCGAGGGTTTTCCTCCGAGATTGGCATTTGGCAAGCTCGCAATCCAAAGAGCTCGAGTTTGGGCGGCCTCAGCAGACTCTCTTGCTTGGGCTTGAGCTGCTTCAGCATCGGATTGGTAGATGACCACGATCGCCTCCGCATCGGCCTTAGCCTTTTTTGCCTCAGATTTGGCCTTAGCAAGTTCGGTGGCCAACCGAGCCTCGAGCTCTTCTATTTTATTTCCTGAGCCGAGCTCTTCTCTTTCATACCCTGAAGATGACTTTCGGCAGATGACAATTGGGCTCGAGAAACTTCCTTCTCCGAAGCAAGGTAGTCCATATTTTCTTTCCACCCCAAGGTCTCTGCCTTCATTATATTGACCTCCTCTCTTAATTGCTCGATCCTCTCAACCTTTTGATGAACCTGTAAGATTGAAGTGTTAGCCATCGTCCCCGAATGGATGCCATGATCCTCTAAGATTTTCATTACCTTCTCAATCAGGCCGGTCTGTTCTTTGTGAGTCGTGCCCAATTGAGCTCGTAGGTCCTTGATCTCCTCTTATTTTAGCCTGCTGAGAAGTTTGAGGGCATTTTCTCCTCTGTGAGCGCTCGAAGATCGGCCTCACATTGTATTAGCTCTACTCGGGATTTGGAAAATGCTTCCTGATGGAGTTCCAAGGCCTATATGGAAAGAAGTAAGGAAATTAGACAAGAAAAGAAGAAAAAAACACAAGTGTGATATCGACAAGGGAAGTTGAGACTTACCCGATTTAGGGCGTGTTGAGCCTCATCGAAGAGACTTGATACTTCACTCAAGCAGATAGCGTCTTCGACCCCGGTAAAGTAACCACGGAAGGGGTCCTCCACTCCATGGGCTCCTTCTACATCGGGAGTTCTCATAGCTTGGGCCTCCCGAATTGCCTCCTCGGAAAATGCAGGGAGATTCGGCGAGTCTCCAATTTCTATTGCCCCAAGTGGGTCACTTGGGGCGTCCTCTTCACTTCGAAGAGCCTTGTAGTCGGCCCCTTCAGACATACCCGTCATTTGCTCATTTCGGTGAGAGGCATATTCAGTCTTCGACAACTCGAGGACTTTGCCCGAGTCCTTTTCTAAGACCCCCTCGGCTCGAGGCGGAATCTCTTCAACCCCCACCGACTCAGCGACCTTTGGGGCCTCGGTGTTCTTCTTCACTCGGGCCACCAGTTCGGAGCTGTCATCATCATCTTCTTCTTCTTCCTCCTCTCTTAGCTGCTGAAGTACCTCTGCAGGTAGGGCAACCGTGTCTTTCTTCGGCTTAAGAGCTTGATTTTTCCTGGGCTTTGGATCCACAGAGGTTGAGGCCCTTTTCCTCTTTTTATCCTTCACTGATTACGGGATCGGGGTCGAAGTCTCCTCCTCACCAGACGGGGGCCTCATGACCGCATCTCTTGCCAAGGCTTGTATACAAGAAAATTGGGTTAGTATGAGAAGAACATCTTGATCAAGACACTATACACGTGAAAGAAAGCTTACCATGATTTTTGGCCTCCCATCGGCCCTTTGCTAAATCACGCCATGAGTGCTCAGCGTACGAAGAAGTCGAGGCCATGTCCCGAACCCAACTCTCGAGGTTTGAGATTGCGTCGAGAATCCAAGCAACCGCTACACCATGGAAAAGGATATCGATGAGAAGAAGCGAATGGAATAAAACAATAAATGGAAGCTAAAAGTGGGATTGTACTTACGCTTCATATTCCATTTCTCAGGAAATGGCATCTTCTCAACGGGGATTAGGTCAGAAGTCCTCACTCGAACGAACCGGCCCATCCAGCCTCGATCCTTGTCCTCATCTATGCTCGAGAACAACACCTTGGTAGCCCGACGCTGAAGTTTTATTAACCTGCCTCGATAGAGACAGGTACTGTACAACCTGATGAGGTGGTCGAGGGTGAAGGGGAGCCCCTCGACTTTGCTCATTACGAATCGGAGCAGAATAAAAATCCGCCAAAAGGAGGGATGGATTTGACCCAGGGTTATTTGATACTTGCGACAGAAATCGACGATAATGGGGTCGAGGGGGCCCAGCGTGAATGGATAAGTGTAAACACTCAGAGACCCTTCCACGTGGGTAGTAATGTCTTCTTCGGGGGCCGAAATTACCACCTCTTTGCCTTCCCAGTTGTAGTCTTTCTTCACCTGCTTGAGCAAGTTCTCAGTTATCGAGCATATATACCTCGACATTGGCTCACATCGACCAGGGACCGATGAAGTTTTCTCGATCTTAACGACCAAAGTAAGGACGCACCCCACCGGGAACACACTCCTCAGAGCGCGACTCCACGGGTGTTTTATCGCGGGCCGACCGCGATGAAGAAGCTAAGTATTTTCCTTTTGAGGAATAGTTTTTTGACGTTTTCGCCATTTAACTTTGAAGTTAAAGGTAGATGAAGATGATATTCTAAGAAGAGGATAGCAGTGAGAATCGTAGATTTGCAGATGCAGAACTTAGAAGACGTGAAAAGCTTTGGAGATTAAAGGTAAAGTTTGAAAGAGTGTATAAAGATGCCTATTTATTGGTTTCACGGCGACGATAGGCACTAGTGGCCGACCACGAGCTAACACACATTAATTACCGACGAGACATTTCGGTCACTTCCGTCGCTTACGTCATGAGGGTGACGTCATGATAGGTCGAGGTAAAAAAAATCGAAGGTTCAATTCGTTTTTTGTCATTATACTCCAAAAAATGGGGGAACTATCTGTATACGGTTAAAACTAGGCCCACCCGATTTTCTATTTAACCTACACTCATAATATTAAAAACAAATCTACGACTTTGGAATATATAACTTGAATCTTTTTAGATATGTGTTCAGCTATTAAATTACAGTTGGAGGATGTCTTGAGTCAAGTTTGGAGTTGAGAATCACTAAGGAATATGAGGGAATAGTTAGATATGATTCATTTACCCTTAATAAAAAAATTAGATTTAAGTCCTTAAAAATATAAATATTTTGGTAAAAAATATTTTCATAATTTTACGGGCATAAAATTAAATTAGTCAGAACCTCAATATAAATACCAAATACCATATTTGAATAGGGTCGGAGAAAAAGTAGGAGAAAGGGGATTGATGAGCGTGGAAATAATAAAGGAGACAGGCACATGAAGGCCCACCTTGTTAGTACAATAACAAACACATTTCTTTTTGTCCACTTGAAATTAAACCCCATCTAGGAAACACACAAACACAAATGTTCATACCTAGGTATGGCGTGTAACTAAGCGACCCCCCCCCCCCCCCCCCCCCCCCCCCCCCCCCTCCCCCCCCCCCCCCCCTCAAAACCTCTTTCATCCTCCATCTATGAACTCATTGCAACTAGAATTAGAGGCGAACCCAGAATTTAAAGGCCGCGAGTTGTAAATTTAATTAAAATCTATTTTATATATAGGATATTTTGTACTAATATATTATTATTTTCTAAGAACATATATATATATACATAAAAATTTTACTAAAACTTTACGGGTGATTGTGACCCCTCTCAATATAAGCATAGGCCCACCTATGACTACAAATAACTATTATGCCTCGTTGACCCCTAGCAAGTTGAGGCAATTATATAAATTCTTACTTTTTTATGCTCGTTTCATTTAAACTTATTATGTTGTATAAAATAAAAGTAACTAAATAAAATATGTGTTTATTTGAATTTTGAGCACACGGTGTATTCCTAATTATAAGGATATAAGGATCCGTCGTTAATTGATTAGTTTTATGATGGCGCAACCAAAAATTTATATAACGAGATTCAAATAAATACTAGAGTATCAAAGTTGAGAATTGAACTTGTAACCTAAAATAAATTTTGAACCCTGAAAAGTAAAACAATTTTTTTTCTTATGTTAGGGGATTCAATATAATAATTTATATACAATTAAGAAAGGTTAATCTTTATCCTATTTACATGCATGGGCGGATTTATTGTCCAAATAATGATGCATGTGGACCCATGATCTTTACATTAAACTAGGTATTCTACGTAAATATTTTCTAAAATTAATCTAATATTGTGCTAGTAGATTGAATGATATACTTTATTAAAAATTGAGTTATTTACTCAAAAGAACAACGATCAATTCCCACTAAATACTTGGTTTTTTTCTCCTTTCTTTAGTGCATCATATTTTATATTTCTCGGAAGGAACTGGTAATTTACTATTTAGAAAGCTTATACACTGACTGAAGAAGAAGGTTTCTTGGGCTACTTTCTTCCATGCATGCATTTCTCTTCTTCACAACCAACATCAGTTTCTATGTTACTGTACATTTGTACTCTTTCTCTTACTCTATGATTTCAATTCCTCTCTTTTTTCTTCTTTTTCTTGTGGTCCATCCCTTCCTTTAAAGCTCGTCCGTTATCACTTTTTCCCCTAGTCCTTTTCTAGCTACCTGACATAACTCCCACTTTACTTCTTTTTAATATCTTCTTCCTTCCAAGTTCATTCCCACACTACGTATAGTAAGCTTTCACTTTGTTCCAAACAAACAAACAAGGAAACAAAAAAGATAAGAGGAGCCAACTAATATACACAAAATTTGAAAAGGAATTTTCTTACATTTATTTGAAGCATGTCAAGCACAAGGTCCAGAGATTCAGATGATCAGATCATCCAACTTGTATCCAAATTGCAACAACTTCTACCTGAGATTCGAACTCGCCGTTCCAACAAGGTTCTAATTCTCCTCTTCTCTTTTTTCACTCGACGAAAAGCTCATTATTTCTTCTCTGACTTTAAGTTCGGTGCATAAATTTTTTACATCATCAAATTTAGTTGACCTACAGAAACACATAATTTTTCAAACTTTAAGTTATATACGGTAACTTTGAAAATAGAGTACTAACGTTATAAACTGTTAGATAGAACTAACAATGTCAAAATTCTTTACACTATCAATGTGTTTATATATATATATATATATATATATATATATATATATAATATATTTATGTAGCTTAAATTCTTTCTTCTATTTATTGCATGTTTCAACATATGCAGCTGCGCATTGATCAATATTTTCGTCAGTTATACATATGGTATTCAAATTTTGTATACAGTATGTAAAAGGTGAGATTCTTTACAAGGAATGGAAGAATGAGGTATATAGTTGTACCTCTTGACTGTGTTTTTTTTATCGTCGTTGTGTTGTTAGTTATACGTTAAGAGTTCGTTTGGTTGACCGACTAGTTATCCAGGGATATAATATGAGAATAATAATGCAGTAAACAACAATATAGATATTATTATGTGGTGAATAATGCAGAACTTTTATGTGATAAATAAATAATAATACATATGTAGGTGCCTAATAGTAACATAATGCTAAATTCCGTATAACTTATGCTAAGTTTCGGTCTTTCTATACTCAGAAGTAGGGGTGTTCATAAAAATCCGAAAAATCAAACTAAATTGACCAAAAAAATCGATACATTTTAGGTTTGGTTTGGTTTTGATTTTGAATTTTAAAAACCGATCAAATTTGGTTTGGTTTTGGTTTCAATAAAAAAATAACCAAAAAACCGAATCAAACTGACTATAAAAGTAGTTATTTAAATTTATTATTACACCTATATATATATGTATATTTTTTATATAAAGTTTCTAAAATTTTATGGTATATATTAGTCATTTATATTTTTAGTCTAGTTCCTTGCTATTTAATAATCTAATTTTTTGTCTTTACATTCTAGTTTGATTGGTAATTTTCTTTCCCTAAGTATAAAAAATTTATTTCATGCTAAAAATAAATCGGTTTTTAATTGAGTACTTAAATTATTCTATCACTATTTTATTGAATTATCATCAATATATCTTGGTAAATGATAAATTTTTCAAAAGAGCAATTGATTTGACAATGTTATGTTGAAAATGTAGTCGCCGAAATATGCGTTTGGTAGTGTACGTTCCATATTTAAGAAAAAAATCCGATAAATAATCGAAAAAACTGAAAAACCGACAAAAATCGAATCGATAAAAAACTGATTTAATTGGTTTGGATTAATTCCAATATTCAAAAACCTTACTTGTTTTGATTTTTGTTTTAAAACAAAAAAAATCGACCAAAACCGAACAATAAATATCCCACTTGCTCCAGGAGGAGGTGTGAACACCCTAATCTGACACACGAAAGATGGAAAAGAAAAAAATTGACGAGTCGAACAGAGAATCACCATGCACATTACCATACTTAAGAAAATAGACTAGACTTTCTCTTTTCTCTCTCTTCCTTTTCGTATGGTGTATTTTTTCGAAAACAACACAACTTCTGCAGTACAAGATTTGATTAATTTGTTCTTCATGCCGTTGGGGCCCAACTCCCAATATATAAAAGTCAATTCGGTAAATTGGCCTTTTTGAAGATTTGCAACGCATTATTGCACAGATTTACATGTTTAGTCTAATACTGTGCAACACTACATTATGGCTATGGCATAAAAGGTATATTTGCTTTAAGAGTTGATTGTTCTTTTCCCATTTATTTATGAAGTTAAGTTATATAAAAAGTTTAGATTAATAGGTTATGAAATAAGAAAAATTACCTACTACAACGAAGCGCTTGTCACAGACCCTGGCGTTTTCCTCTAATGGGGCCCTCCCTTTGCTCTATTATAGTCATAAGTTATGGCAACTCCAACTCACAACTATATATATATATATTTTTGCGCATTAGTATGATCAAAATTCATACTTCTAGAAATTATACTAGCTACTAGCTAGTGTAAAAAAATCTTTATAATGTCGTTGCATATAGGTTAAATAGTTATTATATATTTGTAATGTTGGTTCACGTTTCAGGCATCAGCATCAAAGGTGCTCCAAGAAACTTGCAACTACATTAGAAGCTTGAACAGAGAAAAGGATGACCTTAGTGATCGACTCTCTCAGTTACTATCCACTGTAGATGCAGAAAGTCCAGAAGCTGCAATTATCCGTAGTTTGATAATATGATTAATTATTTTGATTTATATATTACAAGTATTCTACTAACTAGTTGAGAGAGTTAGTCATGGGTGGTTTTATAAGCAGACTTTGAATGACCTAGGAGCATCTACTAGGTACAAGATGTCAAAATAAAAATTGGTGTCACGTTTAATGGGCCGTCTATGTATTTAGTCTTGTTTCTTCTTCCTCTAGGTTCTACTAGTCACTAGCTAGGCCAATCATGAGTTAGATGAAATATAAGTATAGGATCCAAGGGACACTTGCTTGTAATTACGTTTTCTCACCATAATTAATATGGCGGACTAGCACTTTAGAATTCATTATTTGTTAGAGTATATGTTTTTTGACAAGAAGTTTTCCCACGAAAAAGATCAATATGTTATATAATTATGGTAATAAAAGATACTCCCTCCGTTTTAATTTATGTGAACTTATTTTCTTTTTGGTCCGTTTTAAAAAGAATGACTCATTTCTAAATTTGGAATCAATTTTGCTTAAACTTATAATTATATCCTTAATGAGAAGCTTTTACAACCACAAAAATACTCTGGACCCCTTTTTAACTTGTTTAGAACCACAAATTCCAATTCTTTTTATTTTTTCTTAAACTCCGTGCTCAGTCAAACAAGTTCACATAAATTGAAACGGAAAGGGTATATCTTAAGATAATGAATATACAGAGATATAGTAGTTAAAATAAAAAAATGGAACTGGGAAAAACAATCAACAACTATATATGACGTATCGTCCAATGGCCCCCCTAGTTCGGACACTTGCTTGTAATCATGTTTTGTCACTATATATATAATTAATAAGATGGACTAGCACTTTAAAAGTCATTTACTTACTATTAGTTTATGTTTTTCATTCCGTACATAAACTAATATGAAGCAAGAAAAAAGAAAAACTTAACGCATGAAGCGTGATGTTTTATACGTCAATACCACATAAAAGGGGAAGGTGATTTGTGTGGTGTCCGATTTTCGCGTGTACTTGTTATAGAAGGACCAGGTTCTTCTATGTGTTCAAACTCTTACTGTTTGCAGAATAATAAATACAGAAAATAAAGAATATAGAGATTTTTACGTGGAAAACACCTGGCTCAAAATGTGAAAAAACCACGACCTACTTCCCAGTAGGATTTTCCCAAAACTCTCTACTAAATCAGTGAGTCAAACAACATTTACAAAACTCTTTGTAAACCTAAAGATTACCTCTAATCCCGTTGTAGCAAACTAGCCTCTAGCTATTTGTGACAAACTCCAAGTTAGCTATAACTTGAAACACACAGTACCTATTACAGATGCTTCTAGATAAAGCTGAAAAGGTACAAGTTAAAATCACTTACTACAAATAAACTAGACTAAAAGACAACAGTTGGAACTGGTTCTTCTAGCTGGTTCAAGTAGCTTCAGATTCGCACACTCAAATCTCACATGAAATGCTTGCGAAATTGCCTGGCTAATTTTGCTCTCAATTCTTGCTTAACTTCTGCTTTTGTGCCTACCTGTAAGAACATTCTACAATATATAAGAGTTAGTAGATAAAGAATCAACTAGAATCCTAATACTACTCTTCCTTGGTGGAAGAGTTGTAGTTAACCTAGCTCAACTCCTCAAATCCTTCCTTATCTTTGATTTTGTTATAAGGAATTCTTCTCCTTATCATTTTGCAATCTTTTCGATCAGGAGATATCTCTTATTTTACCATATTTCGTTTATCTCCTGCATGTGCACCTCACGTGCCTTTGACTCTACTTGTGTCTATGTCTGACAGTGATGGACCTGGTTCATTTTTAAGTTCCTTTTTCAATCTTCAAAACTAATCAATTTCTTGGGCCAACAAATTTCCCCTTTTTGATGATGACAAACTTTGTACGTCCATAAGCTTAGGCATGTATCAAACTTAATCCAACATTGACACATTTTAAAGTATTAAGTATTTATCATAAAAGAACCAGGTTCATTAGGTTATAAATATCACACGTTCAGAGTAGCACATAACCATCCTTCCCCCTTTTGGCATCATCGAAAAGTTATAAAAATTATGTGAACCACAAACATTTAAGAATTACTCATGGCCACTGGGGAAACTGCAAGTGCAATCATGAACTAATCATCAACAATTAACTAATAATTCAAACTATCAAAGAAATAGAAACATAAATAAGAGGAAAAACAACAGATTTCATTGATAGAAAGCATAGTCTATCCACAATCCACAAAATGAAATAAAAACAGTTAAAAACATGAGCAAAAACAAGAAAAAGTCCCGAGTCTGGGTCACTGATGTACTAGGCAGGCTAGGCAACTAAGGCTTGGAAGGGCTACAGGTTTGGGTTTTGGCTTGGAGAAGAGATAACATATATCGAAGAATTCCCTCATTCTTCTCCCTTTCCTTAGCAAGCTCAGTTATGAGAGCATCCCTCTCAGATTCAACCTCTGCCAACCGGTTCTTCAGCCTTGCTTTTTCAGCATCATTCGCCCCACTCTCCTACCCAAGGGCTCTGACTTTGCTGTCACAGGTGTCCTCTTCGATGAACCAGGTTCATTGGGGATGACATTTACCTCATAATCACAAGCCAGAAGGCTATTTATCCCAAAGTGATCCTTGCTTGTGTCCATCTCCGCTTTCTTCAGTGACACCTTGTAGTTAGCAAGTACAGAAGTGAGAATTAAACCATATGGAATGGCGTGGGCTTTAGAGCCATTTACAACTTTTTCCAATAGCTGAATGATGAACCAAGGCCAGTTTATCTACCTCTCACTGTCCAGGCACTCCATCAGAACTAAATCCATGTAATTAGCAATGTGCCTCATTTCCTGCCGTGGCAACACACATTTGTTGATAAATTCATATATCACCTTGTGTGGGGGATTCATCTCACTCTTATATACTGCCTTGGGTTCAACCTCTTCCTCATTGTCGCAGAACTTCCTTGTGATCACCAGGGCAGTTTGAAGAGCATCTAAACTTGGGCATTTTTTCCTAGTGTAGTCAGCATAGCCTTCAGACGGAATGCCAAGGATTTCACCCAATTCTTTGGCATTGAAAAATATGTGGATCCCCTTTACTCGGCTAGAGACTATTCCATCCTTGATCTCAGCTTTTGCCATGAATTCCACTATTTAATCTCCCATCCAACTGAAGGACCATGTCCTTCCATCCCTGCCTCTCTAGCTTCTCCAACAACAAAATCATTCATGCTTCTTCCAAGTCTTTCAACAACCTGCCCTTCAAAATTGTACGCTTTCCAAACTTTGAACTTATCCTTATCACCATCAGACTCTGCTGCCTCTTCATCACTCTAGTCATCTTCTTCAGCAATTATCACTTTCTTGGGTTTCACTGCGGACCTGGTTCACTTGGCCAAGGTCGAGAGTTCAGCATACACATATGCATACTTCTTTGAGGAAGTCTTGGCTTTCTTTGGTTTTGGGGTCTGAACCTCTACCTCTTCTACTTTTTCAATTTGATGGACTAGGTCCATCTCAACAGCCTCTACAGGCTCAACAATCTTTTCCTTTTCTTTTTCAACCCTTTTCAATTTACTCTCCTCCAAGGCTCTTTGCAGCTTCTCCTTACTCTGGCTTAGCGTGCTTCTTGTGGTTCTTCCTCTTGGAAGAGGAATTTCAGAACTCACAGATGTAGTAGCTTTCCTTTTCTTACTTGCTCTTGCTGTCCCAGAAGTTTGAACCTTGGGAGTTCTTTTCTTCTTTGGATTGTAGCTATCATCCAACTTTTTCAGCAGATTCGCCAGGGTTTCGTCAGTAGATGAACCAGGTTCATCTGTATGCTTTCCCAGATTTACCAACCCTTCAGTCGCTTCGCCTAATTCACTTCTCCCTGACTCCTTGACTCCTTCTTCTACAATTTCTGGCTCAGTTCCACAAATCGCCATTCTATCAGATTCTTTCCCTATTCCACTCTCTTCGCTCCTAACTCCCTCTCTCTTTTTCTTTTTCACTTTTATTTTTACCACCTCTTCTTCTTGCCTCCGACAACTCCACATCTATCACAGATCCAATCAAGACAAACCTAGTTTCTAAGTTCTCAGCAGTCTCAGAATCAGCCTCAGACATAGTTTTTGGTATAGAGGATACCTATTCAGAATCAGAGGATCCTACTGCTTCCCCCTCAGTCGCTGACTTAAAGGAATCACTCGAATCTTCTGATTCTTGAGCCTGACTTGCTTGAAGTTTGGCATTCAAGTTTTTCACTAAGGAACCTGTGGTCACTGTCTTTCTAGCAAGCATCTTAACCCTCCTTTTTCTGGGTTTGGGGTTAGGACTAGGTTGAGGAATAGTGGGACTGGGTTGAAGCATTGTAGGACTTGGTTGTGGAGGGGTAGAACTGTATTGAGGGTTTGAGGAAGAAATCGAAGATGGAGTGGTAGGTGGAGGAGTACCAGGATTGTTCTAGGGGTTAGACATTTTCAATTTTGGTTGAAGATGAAAGGAAGAATCTGGATTGAAATTGAAGACAAAGAAAGATGGAAGGGTTTCGACGGTTGTAGAGTTGATGAGAGGTTTTCAGAAGTAATGATGAGAGATTTAAAGGGGGAGTGTAATTAAACACAACGAGAGCTTTTTGGATCAAATAGAAGTGTAATCACTTCTGCATTTGGTCAATTAGGAGTGACAGTTACAGCTCTCCTAGGATTTAGGTGTTTTAATACGGTGGGGATTCTTAGTGTAGACGGAACTGGTTCAAAATGCTAATGGTTATACTTTGAAAAGATTTTGAGCTTGGGTCGAGTTATGCTCATGATTTAATTATTGATATTTCAAGATGTGTAGAGTGGAGAACACATACCTCGCCTTTCAGATGAACCATCACTGATGAACCATGTTCATCATTTAAGAATCCTCTTGATCAAGTCTCAATTTTCAACAATAGAAAAAAATATCATTAGTAACCAGTGAGTCATATCAAAATATGGCAAAGTAGTATGCTATTTACAGCATGAGACTGCGTAACAGTTAATCTGATAGTTTACACAAGTTTCAAATTTTATAGCCAATTATTTTTTCATTTTTTTATTTATTTAATTTTTTTTCATGTACATTCTGAACTGGTTCAATTAAGTGATCTTAGTCATCCCTAATTCTAACCTGTTCCTTTCAAAATTCTCTATACTCAGTGCTTTTGTAAAGATGTCAACAATCTGTTTATCAGTAGCAAAAAATTCAATAGAGATCAATCCCTTCTCATAATTGTCCCTTAAAAATGATGTCTAACATCTATGTAGTTTGTTCTTTTATGATGAACGAGGTTCTTTGTCATACTGATAGCACTAGTATTATCACAAAAGATAGGGATACATCCAACATCGATTCCAAAATCTATCAATTTCTGTTTAATCCACAATAGTTGAGCACAACATGAGGCTGCAGCCACATACTCAGCCTCAGTATTAGATAGAGCCACAAAAATTCTGCTTTTTAGTGGCCCAAGACACGAGGCATGAGCCTAGAAAATGTGCCATACCTGAGGTGCTCTTTTTATCTACTAGAAAACCTGCATAGTCAGCATCAACATATCTCACAAGATTAAAGTTACTACCTTTTGGATACCAAAGACAGAGATCAGTGGTGCCTTTTAGATATCTCAAGATTCTCTTTATAGCAGTTAAGTGGGATTCCTCTAGATTAGCCTGAAATCTTGCACAAAGTCCTACACTGAAAACAATGTCAGGTCTACCAGCAGTAAGATACAACAATGAACAGATCATTCCCCTATACAACTTTTGATCAACAGATGAACCAGGTTCATCTACATCCAGTTTTGTGACTTTTGCAATAGGAGTGTCAATTTCTTTGGAATCTTCCATTTTAAACCTTTTAAGCAATTTTTTTACATACTTTTGTTGATGGAACATAGTTCTATTTGAATTTTTTTTAATTTGTAAGCCTAATAAGAAATTAAGCTCACCCATCATGCTAATTTCAAATTCACTCCCCATTAGTTTATCAAATTCTTTACTTAGCTTATTAGTAGTTTCTCCAAAGATTATGTCATCTACATATATCTGAACTACCAAGAACTCTTTACCTTTTCCTTCAAGAATAAAGTACTATCAATTTTACCTCTCTTGTAGCCATGCTCAAGCAAGAATTTAGATAATCTTTCATACCATGCTCTGGGAGCTTGCTTGAGTCCATACATTGCTTTGTCAAGTTTGTACACATGATCAGGATTCTCCTTGTTCTCAAATCCCCGAGGTTGCTTGGCAAACATTTCTTCCTTTAGATAGCCATTTGGGAAGGCACTCTTGACATCCATCTGGTGAAGGGTGAATTACATGTAAGAAGCAAAGGCTATGAGGAGTCTTAATGCTTCCAACCTTGCCACTGGAGAAAAAGTTTCATCATAGCATATGCCTTCCTCCTGACTATATCCTTGAACCACCAATCTTGCCTTGTTCCTTGTAATTGTTCCATCTTCATCAAGTTTATTTATGAATACCCACTTTGTGCCAATTACTGATCTATCCAAGGGTCTTGGTATTGGATTCCAAACTTGACTCCTTTCAAATTGGTTGAGTTCATCTTGCATTGCATTTACCCAGTCTGCATCCTACAAAGCCTCAACAACATTTTTAGGTTCAATAAAAGATAGGAAAGCATCAAAAGCACAAAGATTCTTTAAAGAAGATCTGGTTTTGATTCCAGAACTTGGACCAGTGATAATGTTCTCAATAGGGTGATAACTTAGATATCTATAAGGTTTCACAACCAACTGGTTACTCCTTGATGTTCCTTCAATGCCTTGTTGCTGTGGAACAGGTTCAGGCACAGGTTCCAACGAAATTTGGGAATTATTTTGTTTTATTCCTGTCACGACCCGAAATACCCACCATTGGGACCGTGATGGCGTCTAACGTTGAACCCGCTAGATAAGCCAACGTATTTAATCATATTTGTTAAAAATCTTTACTATTAAATGATAACAGGTAAAAATCAGCTTTCCATAAATAGAAGCTTAAAAATAACAATAGAGTAAGGGAATACATAGCTAAATCCACAAACTTAACAAAATATTTAAATTAGCCAACCCGAATTTTTGGAGTCACAACTCACGGACCGTCTAAGAGTAGTACACAGAATAGTCTGAAAGAACTAATAAATATGTTTCTGAAGTACAAAAATCAGAAATGAAATGGAATAGAGAAGGGGACGCCAAGGCCTGCGGACACCTACAAGTCTACCTCAGTGTCTCCGGTGGACTGAAGGAAGCCTCCTCGATCAGTGTCCACAAGGTCCTGTACCGGGATCTGCACAACATAAAGATGTGCAGGTGTAGTATCAGTACAACCGACCCCATGTACTGAGTAAGTGCCGAGCCTAACCTCGACGAAGTAGTGACGAGGCTAGGACACGAACAATAATATCACCTGTGCAGTTCAGTAATATATAAAGAAATAACGACAGGAAGTAAACATGTGAGTACACAAAAATGGGATAACATGCTGGGGAAAAAAGGGAAAAGCGATTTCTGAATAACAGAACAAGCAACATGCTAAATATCAAAATAACAATAGGAAATAACAACACAGAATAAACAAGTGCACGACATCACCCTTCGTGCTTTACTCTCATCCTCACCAAAACAAGTGCACGACATCACCCTTCGTGCTTTTACACTCTCATCCTCACAATACAATAAATAAATACACAACATCACCCTTCGTGCTTTACACTCTTCCTCACCCAAACAATATCAAGAACACCAGTTTGGCAAGAAAAATCAACAACATAAATCATAAGTCACAACATCCCGGCAAGGGAACAACAATAGAAATAATAATACTGTCTCAGCAAGGGACACAACTATAACCAATCTTCCTCAATTGTATAACTCAATAAAATGGTCCTCCACCGAACAAATAACCAACGGTATTCAAAACCAAGAATTTCCATCAAATGAATAACCACCAAAGTGAAATTTAATTAACAACACGGTGAATATCAATTAAAATCATATATATCCTAAGAACCGACTCACGGGCATGCTTGACAACAACATATAGGTACTCGTCATCTCACCTATACGTTGAACATGGAATAAACACGTAGCAAATAAGACACAACACCTATTCCCTCAAGCTAAGGTTAGGCCAAACACTTACCTCGATGCCATGAACACACTTTACCTCTTGGTTCAACCACCAACTTGCTCGTATCTAGCAACAAGTTACTTAATTATATCAATAAATGCTAAATGAATCAATTCTAATGTATAGAAATGAGTTTTCTAAGGTTTTCCCCAAAAGTCAAAAATTGACCATGGGCCCGCTCGGTCCAAACCCGAAATTCGGACATAAACCTGATTACCCATTCACCCCCGAGCCCGGATATATAAACGATTTTGGAATCCGACCTCAATTTGAGGTCTAAATCCCCAAATTTCAATATTCTTAGGTTTTACCCAAAATTCCTTATTCCACCATGAAAATCCTAGATTCTAGGATGTAATCTTGTAAAAAGAAGTTAAGGAGTAAAGAAAATGAGTTAGAAATCACTTACTAATGTTTTGGAGAAGAAAGAGTGTTTGGAAAATCGCCTCTTACCTTTTTAGGATTTTAAAAAATGAAAAATAACTGAAAATTCCGTTTTAATATACCCCTCTCAGACCCCACCGCGGACCGCACAAAAAAGGAGTGCGGTCGAACAAAGAGCAAATTGGCTGCAGTGACACACTTTAGTATTTTGGCCATACCTTTCTCTACATATGTCCAAACTGCAATTTCTTTACCTTTCTGGAATTTAGACACGAAGGGCTACAACTTTTGTTTTTGAATCATCTTAAAATTCCTTGTAGATCAAAAGATATAGGCCTACGAAGTCAGACTAGTGATCCAGCTTCCTCACCACGGACCGCACAAAATCGAGTGCGGCCGCAAAGGCCCTTTCCGCGGCAGCACAAAATGAGTGCGGACCTCGCTGGCGGGTTCAAAGATTTGCATTTCTCTGACCTGCAACAACTATGTTTTAAGACTAAAAACATCCCCGGGCCTATCCGAAACTCACCCGAGCCCTCGGAACTTCAAACCAAATGTACACACAACCTCGAAAACATCCTACGGACTTATTCCTGTAATCAAATCACCAAAATAACATCATAAATATCGAATTAAACCCCAAAATCAATGAAATTTCTCAAAGCTTCTTTAAACATCAAAATTTGCATTTGAGGTCCGAATCACAACTAATGAAGTCCGTTTCATACCAAACTTTACAGGCATAACATATATATTATATCGAACCTGTACCAGGCTCCGGAACCATAATACGGGCCCGATACCACAGGTTTCACATATAATTACTCTTTCAATCTCTTATATTTTTTAGAACACAATTTCTTTTAAAAATTCATTTCTCGGACCTCGGAATTCGATTCCGGGCATACGCCCAAGTCCCATATTTTCCTACGGACCCTCCGGGAGCGTCAAATCACATGTCCGGGTCCGTTTACCAAAAATGTTGACCAAAGTCAACTTTATTCACATTTCAAATTCAAAATTGCTAATTTTCTCAGTTTCTTACATAAAGGCTTCCCGACTACACGCCCGGGCTGCGCACGTAAATCGAGGTGAGATAGAAGGAGGTTTTCACGACCTCGGGACACAGAATTACTAAAAATACACGGGATGACCTTTTGGGTCATCAGAATCTCCACCTCTAAAACAAACGTTCGTCCTCGAACGGACATAGAAAGGTACATGAATCGGGGAAAAGATGGGGATATCGGCTCCGCATATTTCACTCGGACTCCTAGGTAGCTGCCTCAGCAGGTTGACCTCTCCACTGAACACGGATCGAAAGATAACTCTTCGATATCAACTAACGAACCTGCTGCCTAATATGGCTACTGGCTCCTCCTCATAAGTCAAATCCTTGTCCAACTGGACACTGCTGAAGTCAAGTACATGAGAGGGATCGAGAATATACTTCCGAAGCATAGATACATGAAACACCGGAGGCACGACTGATAAACTCGGTGGCAAAGCAAGTCTGTAGGCCACCTCTCCTACCTTATCAAGAATCTCAAAGGGACCAATGTACCTAAGGCTCAACTTGCTCTTCTTCCCGAACCTCATCACACCCTTCATGGGCGACACCCGAAGCGATACCCGGTCTCCTATCATAAATGCCAAGTCACGAACTCTACGGTCTGCATAACTCTTTTGCCTTGTCTGAGCTATACGAAGTCTATTCTGAATGATCTTCACCTTATCCAAGGCATCCTGAACTAACTCTGAACCCAACAACCTAGCCTCTCCTAGCTCGAACCACCCGACTGGCGACCGACACCGCCTACCATACAACACCTCATAAGGAGCCATCTGAATGCTCGACTGATAGCTGTTCTTGTAGGCAAATTTAGCTAAGGGAAAAAACTGGTCCCATGAACCTCCAAAGTCAATGAAACATGCCCGCAACATATCCTCCAAGATCTGAATAGTACGCTCGAACTGTCCGTCCGTCTGAGGATGAAACGCTGTGCTCAACTCAACCCGTGTGCCCAACTCACGCTGCAATACTCTCCAAAAATGGGAGGTAAACTGAGTATCTCGATCGAAAATAATATACACGGGAAAACCATGCAAGCGAACAATCTCCCTGATGTAGATCTTTGCCAACTTCTCCGAAGAATACAAAGCTGATACAGGAATGAAGTGTGCTGACTTGGTCGGCCTATCCACAATGACCCACACCGCATCAAACATCCTCTGAGTCCGTGGGAGTCCAACTACAAAATCCATGGTGATATGCTCCTACTTCCACTCGGGAATCTCAATCCGCTGCATCAAACCACCGGGTCTCTGGTGCTCGTACTTAACCTGCTGTGAGCACGTGATTTTTACCTATCGTATAATCCTACAAAATCTCGCTAAATTAATTAGTTTTACGGATTTTTGTTGAATTTTAATGCTATTTGCGAATTTATTTTCACATTGCGTAGTCATAATCCGTCATTTAAATCCATAAATAATTTAAAATGGCATGATTAAGCACGTAACCTTAGTTATCATTTAAATAAATATAAATGTTTGATATAAAGTGTGTTAATGTTAATTTCTTGATTTAATTATTTCTTTTTAACAAAATTGTGAAATTTGTCCTTTAAATGATTAGGAGTAGTAAATTAATGTTTTACCGTTAATTAATTTATCAATTAATCTATAATGAGACAAAATTAAGTTAAAGTTAATTACTACATTTTTTTTAGTTAAAATTAATTGAAATTAATTAATTAGTTGTTAAAATCAAAGAAAATGGGGTCTTGGCCAAATTGGGCCAATTTAAACTAGCCCAATCCTAAACTTAACCCAAAAATCCTCACAAACCAAGCCCAACCCCTTTAAAAATCTGATCCAACCCATTCCCCCCACTAAATCTTGACCGTTGATCTCTAGTTGATCCAACGGTCCGGAACTCACCCACTCTTTAATATAAAAATGTCCTAAAACCTCCATCCCCCTCATTTCCAAACTCCCCACTCTTCCACTTCTCTCACATCTCTCTAAAACAAAGACTTCTCACCTCCCTCTTCTCCCTTCCGCCGCCGCCGGCCCCTTCATGGCGGCGCCGCCCGCCGGAATTCTCCACCGGCGGCGGCCAATCTCCAAAATATCCCAAAATAACCTCAATCTTCTCCTCTTCTCCTCCTCTACTTCATCTTACCAACCAAATCCCCCCAAACCCAACCAAAATCCGTAGATCTTGGATCTAAAGAGGCCAAAACCCTAGTTCATCTTCCTAGCCGTTAAAAAATCCTCCGGTCAAGATCTCCCATCAAGGATCTTAGATCCAAGACGAGTGTCTTGATCTGAGGGTTTTTTTACGGTTAAACCCATTTAGTTTTACTTGCTTATTATTATTTATGTATTTTCTTTGTTATTTCTCATAGTTTTTTCTTATTTATTTATGTTGTTACGCGTTTTTTTATTATTATTTATTTTCTGCCGCATTTTTTTTAATTAATTTCTTCCGCATTTTTTTTAATATATAGTTACTTTATGTGATTTTTTTATTTAATTTATGTCGTTTGTATGTATTTATTTATTAATTTCTGCCATGATAAATCTTTTTCTATGATAATGAGTTTTGTTTTTATCGTTATCTAGTTATAATTAACAAACTAATTAAATCATGCTTAAGCAAAATATGAAAAAATCAGTGTGCCATTAATTAGATTAAAAAAAAAAGAAATGAAGAAAAAAAAACTAACTAAGAAAATAGTTATAGTATTCTGTCTTTTTTTTTCCTTATGTATTTACATTGCATTTGTTATTACCTTGTTTAAATTGGGCCTGGATTAATAGACAGCCCCGTAGTTTCGTATTATATTATTGGGCCTGGCAAAATAGACAGACCCTTCGTTTGTATTCTGTTACCCATAATTTCGTTCTTATTATTTATCTCTATCCTTGCTAATTCAAAAATATTGTTAATTGTTAAATAAAAAAGAATATTCCAGAAAGCGGGACAGCTGTACTATAGGATAAGAATAGACAGCTGTACCTGTACTATTTCGGAATAATAGATAAGGTATATTCCCTAATATATCCCATCCCCAAATCCCTTATAAATAGACCTTATTTTTACACTGATGGGGACGGTCACGAAAAAAAAAAACTTACTCTCTTCACCTGCCTTCACACTCTTTTACATTCATTTAGCTGCTGAAAACATTGGAAATCAAAAAGAAAAAAATATCAGAATAGTTTTTTTTTTCTCAATTCATAAATGAAAATTTCCAAAAAAATATAAGTGAAAGGATTTCATCAAAGTTCTAGTGTTCGATTCTCAGTTCTTGGTTCATCTTTGGTATTCTGATTTTCACAAAAATCCCAAGAATTTCTACTCGAATCCCTAGATTTCTAATATTGTTATTGGGTCCTCTTTCTGGGTTAGTTGCTGCTGATTGCCTTTTTGCTGATTTTTTCTATCTTCTCCCTGGACCTTTATTTGGTCCAGATCTCCTTGTCATTTTCTCTTTGAAAGGTATGTAACTGTTTATCTAAAAGGCTCAAAAGTCTGACTTTTGTTCTTCTTCTTTGTTTGTCTGAATCCTTCCCCTCTAGCTGAGTTTTATGTTCCTTTTATCTTTAATAAAAAATCTGAAATAAGATTTGTTTAATATGCTGATAAATGAATCTGAATGAGTGTTGTATATGCCATACCTGAATACTTGGAACCATTCTGTTTTAGTCGCTTTTAAGTTAGTATTGTAAGAAGGCATTAAGGTAGGAATCTGAATCCATAAATGGTCAGATTTATCCCAAAATGCCTAGAATATGTATTTATTTAGTTGCTTGTTTTTTTTATATAAAAACAGTTGTGGAAATACAGGTTTCAAAGCTTTCGAAAGCTGTTAGCTTGCACAGGTGCAACAGTAGATTTTTATTATCTTTTATTCCTTTTTCTTCTTATCTATCTCCTAAAATGTATAGTAAGATATGAGGATGTAATAGCTTAGCTTTGTATCATTTGCAAGTATGTGACTGAACTAAACTTATATTCAGTTATTGCTTCATTTTGTGAAGCTGGGTAGCTTTTCAGTTTAGCGATTATTGTAATTATTGGGTCATGATCTAAAATCACGATTACACGATCTCGATACGTAACTAAAAAATGGATTTGTATTACGAACTACTGGTTTAAAAAAAAAAAACAAACGATAATCTGTTTTCTTAAAAAACTTTTTGATCTACCAAATAAAAAATATTTTCATTTCTCTTCTGGATGTATCACCAAGCGGATAGATATAGATTCTGCGATTTAAAAAAGTTTCATATGAATTTGCATCAAAATCGCCCCCTTTCTCCTAGTAAACATTTGTTAAAATTCTGAAAAGTTAATGTTCCAGATTCATTAGCATATGTAAAAATATTTGTAAAAAATAACTATTTTAGCTCAGAAAAGAATTTCAAAAGACTACACAAAAAATACAAATCTGCTATTCAAAAGTGCTTTTAAATTTCCAGAATTAGAACAACCTATAGAAATCAATGGTCATAAATGGTGAGATAAACAACATGGATTTAGGCTATTATGAAATTAATAAAAAATTTCAATCAAAAATATTCTGCTGCAATTAAATGCGTTTATTTGGTTGTTGGAACATGTTGTTTAAGAATTAGTGAATTTTAGATCTCTCTTCATTGATGCATGCATTAAATTGCAGTACTTAGCTTCATTTCTTATTACAAAAGTAGCCAAAAATAAGGATGGCCTAAAGTGATACAAATCGGGCTAGACTAGGCCATAGCCCAATCTTATGACTTGACTTAGGATTTTTAATTTAGATGTGGTGAGTCTCGAAACCCTTTAGATATTGAATGCCTTAAATTCAGAAAATAAATCAAACTTCGAAGTATACGTTTTACGTAACTTTGGATGAAAACAACTAAAATATACCTTTTCTCAAAATTGTGTATACGTTTACGTCACACAAATAAAGACTAAAATGAACACTCGTAGAGACACCTTTAGGAACGGATTATTATCAGAATTACGTACATGCTCGCGTGACGTGATTTCGATTTTCTTTTACAAAATAAAATACGCGCTTGCGCACTTTATTTATCTTATTAAACGAGTTCAATGTCAAGAATTGTGTACACGTCCGCGTGACATGATTTTAGACATATTTTAAACTCTACGGGTTTTACGCATATGTGACCCATCTCAAAATAACTCTTTGAATACAAAAAAATAATAAAAGCGGTAAAAATATAAAAAAATGCACATAGGTGTAAAAACAGTTTTAAACAATTTAGGCCAAGTTTAGTCATTAAGCGACCGTGCTAGAACCACGGAACTCGGGAATGCCTAACACCTTCTCTCGGGTTAATAGAATTCCTTACCCGGATTTCTGGTTTGCAGACAATTAAAATAGAGTCAAAATTCCTCGGTTTTGGGATTTCTAAATAAATAAATGGTGTCCCGGAACACCATAAAAAATTCGGGTGGCGACTCTGAGTAAAATAAATCCCAAAAATCGAATAATGTCACTTAAAGTGGAAAAACTCCCTTATTACCCTTACCGGGTGAAAAAGGAGGTGTGACAGCTCTGGCGACTCTGCTGGGGACTAAACCCAGAATCTCTGGTTCAGGGTTCAAGAATTCGAGCTTGTTCATGTAATTTTACTTGGCTTTATTAATTGTGATATTACTGTATTTTGTGCGCTCAAATGTGCTAAATGTTATTTATTTACCGCTTTGATATTTATTTGAACTGTATTTAAACTGTGTTCTTACGCCTCCCTTCTGAGTCTTCTAAAATTGGTGCACACGTTCGCGTGGCCCGCCTTTCCGTTAGAGGTCATACCAAGTAAGAAATACGGGGATTGACTAGCCACTAGGCCAGATAGCCTTTCATGCTACCGGTACGTCGCTCCCACCCCGACTCGAGTTGTCCGCTCGGGTAGCCAAGGTCTAGAACAAAACCCCAGGTGTAAACCCTAGAATGACAAAACCTCATGCCGGATCCCTAGTAGGAACGTTTATCTGCATCATGTGCATTTTGACTTAGGGGACTCAACACAGGGGTTGGGTCCGTCTAGGACAGGTGTACCCGAAACAAAAAGACCATCCTGATGCATCCTACCTGCTATATGTGCATTATTTGTCTCGGTTTGTCTGTTGACCGGCTAAATAAAGAAAGAAAATAATAGAAAAACCAAGAGCGAGAAAGTATAGGAAATTACCAGTGTTGAAAAAACTTGATATTTAAAAATACCCCGGAACTCTGTCGAATTTTCCGGAAAAAGAAAAGGATTTCAAAACAATTGAAAAAAGGGAGAAACGGATTTCCAAATAGTTGTAAATAAAGAAAATTTCAAAGTCATTTTCTTTAGTTGTGTCAAAACTGACCGAACTACGTGGGTCTGATTCTCATCGGATATGAGATACGTAGGCAAGCCTCATCGGTGCCGACCCCACTTTTCAAAAAAAAAAACAAAAAAACAAAAATGTCTGTCAGCCAAAATAAAACCGACCAAGCTTCGGTTAAAGTCTTACACCGTTCTTGCCAAAATAGCCTTAGAACATTTTCACATTGTCGAAGGGCTATTTTCGTTAAAGAACGAATTTGTCTGTCACTTTTTACGAAAAGTACCTTGTTGGCGTCGAAACTTATTCAAAGTAAGAAGGGGCCATTTTTGCAGAAAATGACCACTGTGGTCAATGTTGCACAAATAAGACATTTTAGGAGAGTTTGTCTTTCAAGAAATTAAAAATGGGTCTTTTGTGTCAAAATCAGAGGTAATCCTAACCATGTTTGCTCACAGGTGCAAAAATAAATACTGTCCAAACTCCGCAACTAAAATACTGTAGAAGGGGCTTCGCTACAACTCCAGATGTGGTGGCATGATATAGATAAATAGGGAAAAGAATGGATTCGCAAACAGTTGGGGTCTTTTGTTGATCTTATGGGGGTCAAGCCCAGAAAAGACCTGATCCAAGCCTTGGTAACCTTTTGGGACCCGGTCCACAATGTGTTCCGCTTCTCAGATTTTGAGCTCACTTCGACTTTAGAAGAGGTCGCCGAGTATGTGGGTTTTGATACGGATTTAAGGAGTCAACATCTCATCTTTCCAAGACCTATCTCGGTGCGTCGGTTCTTCGAGGTCCTTCGTGTTAGCCGGCAACTCAGCAAAAACCGAGTATTCAATGGGTGTTGCTCATTCTACTTCCTCTACTCCAGATATGGCTTCTCAGATGGATTTGAAAGACATGAAAAAGGCTTAATAATAAAGAAGATAAGTATACTTGGAGAATCCATCGCCGATTTGCTTTCATCGTAGCATTTCTGGGTGTTATAGTCTTTCCCAATGCTGAAGGGATTATTGACATTCGGGTGACCAAAATCGCCCAAGTCTTGACTTAAAAGAAAGACCATACCCTGGTTCCCCTCATATTATCTGACATATTCCGGGCTTTGACTNCTGAAGGGACTATTGACATTCGGGTGACCAAAATCGCCCAAGTCTTGACTGAAAAGAAAGACCATACCCTGGTTCCCCTCATATTATCTGACATATTCCGGGCTTTGACTGAATGCAAGTCAGGAAAAACATTCTTTGAAGGTTGTAATGTCATTCTTCAGATGTGGCTAATTGAACATCTTCGCCACCACCCACCACTCATAAGCTATGGTACCGATACTGATAAAAACAACTTCATCCAGGGCTATGAGGAAAGAGTGAAAGATTACCTTTGTCCAGAAGGGTTCGAGGCCTGGGTTGATCATCTGAGATCTCTAAAAGCAAGCCAAATAGAATGGACTTTGGGATGGCTCCCACTCCGAGAAGTCATAATTATGTCCGCTACCAGGAACAACCTGTTGTTAATGGGTCTCAAGAGTATCCAACCATATGCGCCCCAGCGGGTTCTGAGACAATTAGGCC
>ML274140.1:0-27563 GCA_005239495.1 Nicotiana undulata | reverse complement strand
TTGAAGGATTTATGAAATTTGTTAGAGATACTATGTAGATTAATATGTAACTTGTATTTTGACTCATCTTGATTAGCTTTTTTCCCTTTTAATGGTGGTATTAGTACCTTAGTTGTGCTCATTCCATTGGGGGGAGGAAGACTAAGAAAGATATTGTCATTTTTTTAAATGTCGTATTAATAAAAATTATAAGACATTTCCTTGAATATTTGTGTTTAAACTTGAATTACAATACATAAGTCATAATTATATAATATAATTTACAATAAATTATCTTATATAATATAATATAATTACATAACAAAAATTTTGTAACTCTAGAATCACATTTCTATAATATAATTTACAATAAGTGCAATTTTGAATATCTCTTTACTATTTTTTTTGTGTTTAAACTTGAATTACAAGACATAAGTCATAATTATATAATATAATTTACAATAAATTGTCTTATATAATATAATATAATTACATAAAAAAAAATTTGTAACTCTAGAATCACACTTATATAATATAATTTACAATAAGTGCAAGTTTGAATATCTCTTTACTATTTTTTTTTTGTTTAAACTTGAATTACAAGACATAAGTCATAATTATATAATATAATTTACAATAAATTGCCTTAGATAATGTAATATAAATACATTAAAAAAAATTAAATAGCCAACGACTATATTTCAAAAACTAGTTGTTTGGCATGTTTAAAAAATAGCCATTTGGTCCCCAAACTTTGTTTTAACCCCAAACGTTTTATAATTACACTTTTTCCCTATTCTCAACTATAAATACCCCCTCATTCTTTCATTTTTACTCACAAAATCATCAATCTCTCTCTACTCAAATTCTCAATTCAAGTTAAATCATGCCCGGTGGTTCTAGAATTACCCCATTTGTTCGGGAACACTATAATTTGGTAGAAGAAAATGAAGAAACTTACACGATATCGTGCAAGCACTGTGATTTTGTCTTCACTCGGCGAAAGTTGGAGGACACAAGCTCTTTAAAAAGGCATATAACCAAGTCTTGTCAAGCGCGTCCTCAAGACATTCGTATCTAATATTTTAAGTTTAATTCAAACTTGTGTTATTTTAATTTTATTAGACGTATTATGCTTAATGTTGTAGTTTGTTAAATTAATTTGATGTACTATTAATTTATTATGCAATGTTAGTGCAAGTTTGAAGTACTATTATTATTAATTTGAAGAAACTTACTATTTTTTGTGTTTAAATATGAATTACAAGATTTATATCACAAGATTTACAAGAAATTGCCTTACATAAAAAAAAATTTAAAAAAAAAATAGCCCGGACCCGTTTAGGCCCGCGGGCCCGGCCCACTTAGGCGGGCCCCATGTGGGCTTAGGCCCGTAGGGGGCGGTTCCACCCATATAGCCCGCATAGCCCATGCCCGTTTAGCCCGGCCCGTTAGCTACCCTTAGCCGCAGGTGCGAAAAGCTTGGGCAAAAACTATAAATAGAAGACTTCGCGAATTTTTGTTCATTTCCACTATTTTCAAGTCGGTCTTTGGAGCTTTTGGAGTGATTTTTGAAGGGAATTCAAGGGTTTTTCAGTGAGGTAAGTTGATTGAGCTCTAACACTCCTAACTATGGTTTTTCCCCGTTGTTTTATCATCAAATTAATGGAATTTGGGAGTGAAAATAGGGGGTTAGGGCTTGGGATTTTGGAGAGTGTAATTTGTGGATTTAAGGGACCAAATGGGGTCGGATTTCGATAAATTTTGTATGTTTTTACTCGTGAGTGAACGAGCTTTCATGTTTTGTAACTTTTGTCGGATTTCGGGATGTGGGCCCGGGGGAGCGGGGTTTGAGCCGATATCAGATTTGGGCCTAAATGGTTGTTTCCCTTGTGGATTTTATTTCTTTAGCATATATTGATGGTATTGTACTGGTTGTGAATAGATTCGGAGAATTTGAAGGTCGAATCGAGGGGAAATAGCATCGCGGAGTAGAGATTTGCTCGGTTTGAGGTAAGTAACATTTGTAAATCTAGTCCTGAGGGTATGAAACCCCGGATTTTGTGTCATGTGATTATTTGGAGGTGACGCACATACTAGGTGATGGGCGAGTGGGCGTGCACCGTTGCGGGATGGTGACTTGGTTCGTCCCATAGAAAATGTAAAGTTGAATATCCTGTTGTAGCTATATGCTCCTTATATGTTTAGAAAGATGTACTATAAATCATGCTAGATTCCATGTCTAGGACTTATGCCGGTATTGTTTGGACTCTTAGAGGTCTTTTCTTGTTGTCCTCTCACTGTTTCGATTAAAAATCTGTACTTAGTCATCTTTATGCATATTTACGTCATAACTCAGTCTCTATCACTCTATTTGATGCATCATATAAATGTTGTTTGGGGTGATTACTTTGATTTCTGAGAGCCCGAGAGACTGGAGAGATTTATGACTAAGTGAGGCTGAGAGCCTGATTTGTGAGGACATTTATGGGACCGGGAGGCATGCCACAATATGTTTCATTGATGGGCATTGATATAGCGCTTGGGCATTGATATAGTGCTTGGGCTGAAGGATCTCCTCCGGAATCTGTACACACCCCTAGTGAGCGGAGGTACCAACTGCGTGAGAGTGTCGAGTGCCGAGTGATGAGTGATTGGGAGGCATACGTGATTGTGAGGCATGAGTGATTGGGAGGACTGAGTGATGTTTTGGTTGAGGGTCGGTATATGATTTCATCATTTGTGCACATAGCTGCTTTGAGTCCTTGTTTGAGAACAGTTGAAAGATATTTCAAATGATTTTACTGGAACTCGATTTAAACGAGTTGATTTGACTTAAACTCTGGTTTTAAAGCATGCCGCATTTTACTGAATTTTGTGATATGAACTATACTTGCCTTTAGCTCGTCACTACTTCTCAATCTTTATTTACTATTGTTACTCACCGAGTTGGCGTACTCTACTCCCTACACCTTGTGTGCAGATCTTGGCATTTCTGGACACGGTAGCGGTTGTTGATGTATCCAGTCGGGGATTATTGGAGATAGCAACGTAGCTGCCTGGCAATCGCAACCTTGCTTTTTTCTTCATTATCTTCCTATTAGTTGTATTTTGGTTTTCCTAGACTATGTGTCACGGCCCGAATTTCCCGACCGTGATGGCATCTAACGTTGAACCCGTTAGACAAGCCAACGTGTTTAATCATATTTACTAAACACCTTTACTATTAAATGACGACAGGTTAACAATCAACTTTCAAAAGATAACAGCATAAAATATGAGCAGAATAAGGGTTTTACATAGCTAAATCCATAAAACTTAACAAAGTATTTAAACTAGCCAAACCGGATCTTTAGACTCACAACTCACGGGCCGTCTAAGAATAGTACAAAAAATAGTCTGAAAGAAGTAAATACAAATATTTCTAAAGTACAAGAATCAGAAATGAAATGGGATAAGGAAGGGGACGCCAAGGCATGCGGACGCCTACAGGTCTACCTCAGTGTCTCCGATGGACTGAAGGATACTCCCTCGATCAAGGTCCACTGGGTTCGATACCGTAATCTTCACAACATAAAGAAGTGCAGGTCTAGCATCAGTACAATCGACCCCATGTACTGAGTAAGTGCCGAGCCTAACCTCGGCAAAGTAGTGACGAGGCTAGGAAACGACAATTAATAAACACCTATGCAATTCAATAATATATAACAGGAATAACGGCAGGAAAATAACCAGTTAAGTGTAAAACGGGGGAGAGCGTGCTGGGGACAAGGGGAAACAATTACTGAATCACAGAACGAAGCAACAGTCTAAGTATCAAAGATAACGCAGGAAGTAAACACATAGAACAAGCAAGTACACGACATCACCCTTCGTGCTTTACTCTCATCCTCACCAAAATAAGTGCACGGCATCACCCTTCGTGCTTTTACTCTCGTCCTCACCAAAACAAACAAATAAATAAATACACGACATCACCCTTCGTGCTTTTACTCTCATCCTCACAATTCAATGAATAAATAAAACGGCATCACCCTTCGTGCTTTACACTCTTCCTCACCCAAACAATATCAAGAACAACAGTTTGGCAAGGAAAAACCAATAACATGTATCATGATCACAACATCCCGGCAAGGGAGCAACAGTAGGAACAAAAACCGTCCCGGCAAGGGACACAACTATAACCAATCTCGCTCAAGTGTAAAACTTAACAAAATAATCCTCAACCGATAATTAATCAACAATGTTCACCACCAAGTATTTCCAACAATTGAATAACCTCCAAAAAATGGAATCTACTTCATAAACCGTCACGGGCATGCTTGACACCAATGCATAGGTACTCGTCACCTCACCTATACATTGAACATGGGATAAACACGTAGCACATATGACTCAACACCTATTCCCTCAAGCTAAGGCTAGGCCAAACACTTACCTCGATGCCACGAACATAATTCAAGCCTCAACTACCGCTTTACCTCTTGATTCCACCACCAACTCGATCGTATCTAGCCACAAGTTACTTAATTATATCAATAAATGCTAAATGAATCAATTCTAATGCATGGAAATGAGTTTTCTAAAGTTTTTCCCAAAAAGTCAAAAATCAACCCCGGGCTCGCTTGGTCCAAACTTGAAATTCGGACCAAAACCCGATTACCCATTCACCCCCGAGACCGGATATATAAATGGTTTTGGAATCCGACCTCCATTTGAGGTCTAAATCCCCAAATTTCAATATTCTTAGGTTTTACCCAAAATTCCCAATTCCACCATGAAAACCCTAGATTCTAGGATGAAATCATGTAAAAAGACATTAAGGATTAAAGAAAATGAGTTAGAAATCACTTACAAATGTTTTGGAGAAGAAAGAGTGTTCGAAAAATCGCCTTTTATGTTTTTAGGGTTTTGAAAAATGAAAAATAACTGAAAATTCCGTTTAAATACTCCCCCTCAGGGCCAACCGCGGACTGCATAAAAGCGACCGCTGTCGCGAAGGCCTCCCCCACCGCGGCCAGCACAAATGCGACCGCGGCCGCGAAGACCCCTCCACCACGTACCTCACAAAGGTGACCGCGGCCGCGAAGACCCACCGCGGACCGCACCTAATCGACCGCGGACCGCACTGGCGGGTTGAGAGACATGTACTTCTCTGAACCTGCAACAGCCTATTCTAAGCCTAAAACATCCCGGGACCTACCCGAAACTCACCCGAGCCCTTGGAACTCCAAACCAAATGTGCACACAACCACGAAAACATCCTACAGACTTATTCGTGTAATCAAATCACCAAAATAACATCATAAACATCGGATTAAACCTCAAAATCAATGAAATTTCTCAAAACTTCTTTAAACCTCAACTTTTACATTTTAGGTCCAAATCACGTCAAATGGATTCTGTTTCTTACCAAACTTTACAGATGACCTATATAAATCATATAAAACCTGTACCGGGATCTAGAACCATAATACGGGCCCGATACCATAGGTTTCACACATAATTTCATTTTCAAAAACCTTCATATTTTTCAGAAAACAATTTTCGTTTAAAAAAATTCATTTCTCGGACTTGGGGCCTCAGAATTTGATTCCGGGCACACGCCCCAAGTCCCGTATTTTCCTACGGACCCTTCGAGACCTTCAAATCACGGGTCCGGGTCCGTTTACCAAAAATGTTGACCAAAGTCAACTTTACTCAAATTTCAACACAAAAATGTCATTTTCATTAGTTTTTCTATAACGGCTTCCCGACTACACGCCCGGGCTACACACGCAAATCGAGGTGAGATAGAAGGAGGTTCTCGTGACCTCGAAATACATATTTAGCTAGAAATACACAGGATGACCTTTTGGGTCATCACACTATGTTAGTGTTGTTGTTATCATACGGTTGTTGTAGTTGCTCATAACTCAGTGACACCCCCGATGTCAGGCTATAGTTTTCGCACTTTTATCTTTTAGTTGAACTCTTTTATGAAAGTTTTATTATGTATAGCTTTGAATTATCTTCTAAAATGAAATGTCGATGTGTTTTGGTAATGTGTCGGCTTGTCTAATACCACGATAGGGGCCATCACGAAAAGGTTAGTTTTCGGTCGTGACAAGTTGGTATTAGAGCCTAGGTTACATAGGTCTCATGAGTCATGAGCAGGTTTAGTAGAGTCTTGCGGATCGGTGCGGAGACGTCTGTACTTATCTTCGAGAGGTTGCAGAACCCTTAGAAAAAATCTCACATTCTTGAATTCTTGTCGTGCGAATCTGTTAATTCTGGTAACTAAAATACTATTGTTTTATTCTCTCACAGATGGTGAGGACCGGCACTACCAGTCAAGAGGACCAGCCACCAGTACCACTAGCTAGGGCCGTGAGAGACCAAGGCCGCGGTCGAAGACGGGGTAGGGGTAGAGGTACAACCTGCACAGCAGCCGAGGCAGTACCTACAGACCCTCCAGCTGCTCCAGACCAGGATCAGGTCCCAGTCGCAGATGTCCCGGCGGGACCAGAACAAACACCACTTGTGCCTATTGTGATTCTTAGCCTTCAGGAGGCCCTAGATCAGATCCTACCAGTATGTACTGGCCTTGCTCAGGCGGTATCTATTTCTACGGCCGGGGGAGGCACTCAGACAGAGAAAGGATCAGGAGGTTTATGATGGCCTCACTTTCTAGCTTCGATTGCTTATGACCAGAGAGAGATAGTGTCTGGTGCTACTTTTGATGAGGTTGTCAACATTGCTCGATAAATTGAGATGGTTCGCGGTCAGGAGAGGGTCGAGAGGGAGGCCAAGAGGCCTTATGGACAGGGTGGATTCCGTGGTGCTCCTCATGGGGGTCAGTTTCATCACGGCAGAGGCCGTCCATTTAGGCATGCTCAGTCAGCTCGCTCAGTTCACCGTGGTGCATCATCGGGCCATGGTTCTCACAGTTCTCTTCAGGTCCACTCATCACTCAATGCCCTCCCAGCCCAGAGTTCGTCCCGTGCTCCATCAGTTCAGGGATCCTCCATGCTAGGTTCTTCTACTAGTTATCCCGGTTCTAGGGGTTCTTTCAGTCCCCGTCACTAACACCAGGGAGTTGTTTTGAGTGTGGGTTGTTTGGGCATATGTGGAGGCAGTGTCCTTGTCATAAAGGGGATCCGCCTCAGTAGTGGAGTCAGCCTTCGACTTTAGCACCAGTTACTTCACCACCCGCCCAAGGGTCAGTCAACTTGGGTTCGCCTTAGAGAAGAAGTCTGATCAGGTGGTAGTCAGGCCCGTTTCTATGCACTCCCTGCTCGACCAAATGCTATTGCTTCAGATGTTGTGGTTACAGGTATAGTCTCAGTTTTTCACAGAGATGCCTTCGTATTATTTGACCCTGGTTCCACGTATTCATATGTTTCCTCGTATTTTTCTCATTTTCTGGATATGCCTTGTGAGTATTTAGTTTCATCTGTTCATGTATCTATTCATGTGGGCGATATTATTATTGTGGATCGCGTATATTGGTCATGTGTGGTGACTATTGGGGGCCTGGATACCCGGGTGGACCTTTTGCTGCTCAGTATGGTTGACTTTGATGTTTTATTGGGCATGTATTGGTTATCTCCATGTCATTTTGTTCTAGATTGTCACACTAAGACCGTGACGTTGGCGATGCCGAGATTCTCGAAGGTTGAATGGAGTGGTTCTGTAGACTATGTACCTAGTAGGGTAATTTCATATTTGAAGGCTCAGCGTATGGTTGAGAAGGGTTGTCTATCCTACCTGGATTTTGTGAGAGATGTTAGTGCAGAGACTCCTACCATTGATTCTGTTCTGGTGGTACGTGATTTTCTTGATGTGTTTCCTGCAGACCTGCCGGACATGCCTCTTGACAGGGATATTGACTTTGGTATTGATTTAGTGCCGGACACTCAGCCCATTTCCATTTCATTGTATCGTATGGCACCGACGGATTTGAAGGAGTTGAAAGAAACACTTTAAGAACTCCTTGATGAGGGATTTATTCGGCCTACTGCGTCACCTTGGGGTGCACTGGTTCTATTTGTGAAGAACAAGGATGGTTACATGAGGATGTGCATTGATATAGGTAATTGAACAAGGTCATAATCAAGAACAAGCATCCTTTGCCTCGTATTGATGATTTATTTGACCAGCTTCAGGGAACGAGGGTGTTATCCAAGATTGATTTGAGGTTCGGGTATCACCAGTTGAAGATTCGGGATTCAGATATTCTTAAGACGACTTTCAGGATCCGTTATGGCCATTATGAGTTCTTGGTGATGTCTTTTGGGCTGACCAATGCCCCATCATCGTTCATGCATTTGATGAACAGTGTATCCCGACCCTATTTGGACTCGTACGTTATTGTATTCATTGATGACATCCTGGTGTACTCTCGTAGCCAGGAGGTGAATGCTCAACATTTGAGGATTGTATTACAGATATTGAGGGAGGAGAAACTTTATGCAAAGTTCTCCAAGTGTGAGTTTTGGCTCGTCTCAGTAGCATTCTTGGGGCACGTGGTGTCCAGTGAGGGTATTCAGGTGGATCCGAAGAAGATAGAGGCGGTATAGAGTTGTCCTAGACTGTCATTAGCCACGGAGATTAGGAGTTTTCTTGGTTTGGCGGGTTATTACCGTCACTTTGTGGAGGGATTTTCGTCTATTTCATCGCCCTTGACCAAATTGACCCAAAATGGTGCTTTATTCAGGTGGTCGGATGAGTGTGAGGAGAGCTTTCAGAAGCTCAAGACAGCCTTGACCACATCTCCAGTGTTAGTTCTTCCATCAGCTTCAAGTTCTTACACCGTGTATTGTGATGCCTCGAGGATAGGCATTGGATGTATTCCGATGCAGGAGGGTAAGGTGATTGTCTATGCCTCTCGCCAGTCGAAGATACATGAAAAGAATTATCATGTCCATGATCTTGAGTTAGCAGTCATTGCTCACGCCTTGAAGACTTGGAGTCATTATTGTATAGGGTTCATTGTGAGATCTATACTGATCACCGGAGTCTGCAACATTTGTTTAAGCAGAAGGATCTTAATTTACATCAACATAGATGGTTGGAGCTTCTTAAGGTCTATGATATCACTATTTTGTACCATCCGGGGAAGGCCAATGCGGTGGATGACGCTTTGAGTCGTCGGACGGAGAGTTTGGGGAGTTTGACATATCTTCCGATAGTAGAGAGACCCTTGGAATTGGATGTTCAATCCTTAGCGGACCAGCTTATTAGATTGGATATTTCGGAGCCGAGTTAGGTATTGGCTTGTGTGGTCTCTAGGTCTTCTCTTTATGACCGTATCAGGGAGCGTCATTATGATGACCCCCACCCGCTCATTCTTCAAGACAGGGTCCGGAGAGGTGATGCTAGGGATGTGACTATTAGTGATGACGATGTGTTGAGGATGCAGGGCCGGATATGTGTGCCTAATATAGATGGGCTTCGGGAGTTGATTCTTGAGGAGGCCCACAACTCACGGTATTCCATCCATCCGGGTGCTGCAAAGATGTACCGGGATTTGAGACAACACAATTGGTTGAGGCGGATTAAGAAAGATATAGTTGGGTTTGTAGTTCGGTATCTCAAATGTTAGCAGGTTAAGTATGAGCATCAGAGACCGGGTGGCTTGCTTCAGAGATTAGAGATCTCGAAGTGGAAATGGGAGCGGATCACCATGGACTTTGTAGTTGGGCTCCCATGGACTTCGAGGAAGTTCGATGCTATTTGGGTTATTGAGGATCGGCTAACCAAGTCTTCGCACTTCAATCCAGTTTGTACTACTTACATATCAGAGCGGTTGACTGAGATTTATATTCGAGAGATTATTTTCTTGCATGGTGTCCCAGTTTCAATCATTTCAGATAGAGGTACTCAGTTTATGTCGCAATTTTGGAGGGACGTGCAACGAGAGTTGGGTACTCAGGTTGAGTTGAAAACAACTTTTCACCCTCAGATGGACGGACTATCCGAGCGCACTATTCAAAAATTGGAGGACATATTGAGCGCTTGTGTCATTGACTTTGGGGGTTCATGGGACTAGTTTTTGCCTCTCGCGGAGTTTGCATATAACAACAATTATTAGTCGAGTATTCAGATAGCTCCGTACGAGGATTTATATGGGAGGAGTTGTAGATCTACGGTAGGATAGTTTGAGTCGGGTGAGGCTAGGCTCTTGGGTGCAGACTTGGTCCAGGATGCATTGGATAAGGTGAAATTGATTCAGGAGCGGCTTCATATGGCTCAGTCAAGGCAGAAGAGCTATACGGACAGGAAGGTCCGTGATATGTCTTTTATGGTTGGGGAGAAGGTTTTGCTGAAGGTATCACCTATGAAAGGTGTTATGAGGTTTGGGAAGAGGGGAAAGTTGAGCCCCCGGTTCATTGGGCCTTTTGAGGTGCTTTAGAGGATAGGGGAGGTGGCTTACAAGCTTGCATTGCCACCCAGTTTGTCGAGTGTGCATCCGGTATTTCATGTTGCCATGCTCCAAAAGTATTTTAGCGATTCGCCCCATGTTTTGGACTTCAACACAGTTCAATTGGAGGGTGATATGACTTATGATGTGGAGCCGGTGGACATTTTGGATCAACAGGTTCGAAAGTTGAGGTCAAAGGACATAACTTTAGTGAAGATGCAATGGAGAGGTCAGCCTGTGTAGGAGGCCACTTGGGAGACCGAATGGTAGATTCGGAGCAAATATCTACACCTATTTGTGACTCCAGGTATGTTTCTAGACCCGTTCGAGGACGAACAATTATTTAAGAGGCGGAGGATGTAACGACCCGGCCGGCCGTTTCGAGAGTTATAAGATTGTTTCCCCTATTTTTTTTGCTTCTTTTGTGCTTTTCAGCTATTCTGAGGTATCGGGTTAGTTGGTTCGGGTCCGAAGAGGTTTCAGAGTGAGTTGAGACACTTAGTCTCTTATTTAGAAGCTTAAGTTGGAAAAGTCAACCAGATGTTGACTTATGTGATAACAATCTCATATTTGAATTTTGATGATTCTGTTAGCTCCTTTAGGTCATTTTTGGCTTATAAGTGCGTCCGGAACGTAATTTGGAGGTCTGTAGTGGAATTAGGATTGAATTGGCGAAAGTTGGAAATTTGGCGATTTTGGTCGACAGTGTAAAATTTGATATCGGGGTAGGAATGGATTTTCGGAAGTTGTAATAGGTTCTTGGTATCATTTTTGACATGTGTGTAAAAATTGAGTTCATTCAGATGTGGTTTAGTAGGATTCGGCGCCGTTTGCAAAATTTGGAAGTTTAGAAGTTCTTAGGCTTGAATCCGAGGGTAAATTGGTGTTTTCATGTTGTTTTGAGAGATTCAAAGGTTCGACTAAGTTCATATGGGGTTATATGACTTGTGGGCATGTTTGGTTGAGGCCCCGAGGGCCTCGAGTGTGTTTCAGGTGGTTGATGGATCAAGTTTGAAATTTGGAGAATTTTTGAAGTTGGTTGTTGCTGGTGTAATCGCACCTGTGAGGGTATTGCCGTAGGTGCGACGGGTCAGGCACAAGTGCGGGAGTGTGTTAGACTAGGGAGCACCGCAAGTGCAAGTGGGTGAGCGCATTTGTGAGCCCGCAGAAGCGGATAGTTGCTCGCAAAAGCGGAAGAGATGAGGTCAGACAGTGACCACAGGTGCGAGGTCAGCACATGTGCGGAATTGGGGATTTAAGTGATTTTCCAAAGGTGCGGAGGTTTTTGCGCAAATGCGGCACCGCAGGTGTGAAAAGCCTGGGAAGAAACTATAAATAGAAGACTTCACGAAGTTTTGTTCATTTCCACCATTTTGAAGTCAGTCTTTGGATATTTTGGAGTGATATTTGAAGGGGATTCAATGTTTTTTCAGTTAGGTAAGGTGCTTGAGCTCTAACACTCCTAACTATGGTGTTTTCCCATTGTTTTATCATCAAATTAGTGGAATTTGGGAGTGAAAATAGAGGGTTAGGGTTTGAGATTTTTGTGATGACCCAAAAGGCCACCCCGTGTATTTCTAGATAAATATGTGTTCTGAGGTCATGAAAACCTCCTTCTATCTCACCTCGATTTGTGTGTGTAGCCCGGGTATGTAACCGGGAAGCCATTATGTAAAAAGCTGATAAAAATAATAATTTTTTGTTGAAATTTGAATAAAGTTGACTTCGGTCAATATTTTTGGTAAACTGACCGTACCCATGATTTGACGGTCCCGGAGGATCCGTAGGAAAATATGGGACTTGGGCGTATGCCCGGAATCGAATTCCGAGGTCCCAAGTCCGAGAAATAAATTTTTAAAGAAAAATTGTATTCTGAAAAATATAAAGGTTTTTGAAAATAAAATTTTATGTGAAATCTGTAGTATCGGGCCCGTATCTTGGTTCCGGAGTCCGGTACAGGTTCGATATGATTTATATGTGTTATCTTTGAAGTTTGGTAAGAAACGAACTTCGTTTGACGTGATTCGGATAAAAAAATCCAAATTTTGAATTTAAGAAGTTTTGAAGTATTTCGTTGATTTTAAGATTTAATTAGATGTTTATGATGTTATTTTGGTGATTTGATTACACGTATAAGTCCGTAGGATGTTTTTGAGGTTTTGTGCATATTTGGTTTTGAGCCCCGAGGGCTCGGGTGAGTTTCGGGTAGGTGTCAGGGTGCTAAAACTTAGGAAAAATCTATTTTTTTGCTACTGAATCTGGCTCCGCGATCGCGATGAGTAAGTCTGGGAGGGGGGTAAATTACCCTACGCGAACGCAGGGCCTTGGTTGCGATCGCGGAGCTTGGGGGCAGTGCTCTACGCGATCGCGAAGGGCCTCACGTGAATGCATAGTGCAAATGTGGGCTGGGGGTTGGGTGCTATTTTGCCCACTGCGAACGCGACCCCTGTGTCGCGATCGCGATAGGGGCCTCACGCGAACGCATAGTGCAAATGCGGGCTGGGGGATGGGTGCTATTTTGCCAACTACGAACGCGACCCCTGTGTCGCGATCGCGATAGGCCGTGTCAGTATACTCTGCGATCGCAATCCCTTCTTCGTGATCGCGATGGTCTAGGTCCAGTACGCTACGCGATCGCAGGAGACCTGTCGCGATCGCGTAGGTCATTTTTTGCCCAGTTATTTAAAAAGTCCAAAACAGAATGCATATTACGGGATTCCACCATTTTTTTCATAAACCTCTTCTTCTCCACACCTCTTGGGCGATTTGTGGAGGATTTCTTCACCATAACGTCTTAGGTAAGTAATCTTTGACTTGTTTTCTTCCATTTTTATTAACACCCATTAGATTTTAGGCCTAAAAACATGTGATTAAGGGTAGAAAATTAGGGATTATGGGTAGAGTTAGGGCTTTTTGACTATTTGAGAATTTGACCTCGTTTTGGGGTCGAATTTCAAAACAAGTTATATATTCGGGCTCGTGGGTGAATGGGTGATCGGGTTTTGATCTGAACCTCGTGTTTGGACCAAGCATGTCTGGGGTCGAATTTTGGATTTTTGGGAAGAATGTTGGGAAATCTATAATTAAGCATTGGAATTGAATTGTTAAGCATTTATTGATGTTATTGGGTCAATTATGTCTAGATACGATTGATTTGGAGTCGGGTTCGAAAGGAAAAGCGGTGCTAGAGACTTGATTTGGATCTTGGAGTCGAGGTAAGTGTTTGGCCTAACCTTGCTTGAGGGAATAGGTGTTAAGTCATATGTGCTACGTGTTTATTCCAAGTTCAATGTATAGGTGAGGTGACGAGTACCTATGCATTGTTGTAAAGCATGCCCGTGAGTCGGTTTTTATGATATATGTGTTTTTGTTCGATATTTACCGTGTTATGAAGTAGATTTCATTTTGGAGGTTATTCAATTGTTGGAAATACTTGGTTGTGAACATTGTTGATTAATTGTTCGGTTGAGGATTATTAGTTAAGTTATGCACTTGAGAGAGATTGGTTATAGATGTGTCCCTTGTTGGGACGGTTATATATCTGTTATTGTTTCCCTTGCCGAGATTTTGTGACTTATGATTTATGTTGTTGATTGTCCTTGACAAACTGTTGTTCTTGAGATTGTTTGGGTGAGGAAGAGTGTAAAGCATGAAGGGTGATGCCGTGTATTTATTTACTGCATTGTGAGGATGAGAGTGTAGAACACGAAGTGTGATGCCGTGTATTTATTTATTTATTTATTTATTTATTGCGAGGATGAGAGTGTAAAGCACGCAGGGTGATGCCGTGTATTTATTTATTTATTGCATTATGAGGATGAGAGGGTAAAAGCACGAAGGATCATGTCGTGCCGTTTTTATTTAATTATTGCTTTGGTGAGGATGAGAGTAAAAGCACGAAGGGAGATGCCGTGCACTTGTTTTTGTGAGGATGAGATTAAAGCACGAAGGGTGATGCCGTGCACTTGTTTGTCCTATGTGGTTACTTCCTGTTGTTATGTTGACACGTGACTGTTGCTTGATTCTGTTATTTAGTATTGTTTCCCCTTGTCCCCAGCATGTTTCTCCCGTTCTTGTACTTAATTGTTTACTTCCTGTCATTATTTCTGTTATAAATAATTGAATTGCACATGTATTTATTAGTTGTCGTGTTCTAGCCTCGTCACTACTTCGCCGAAGTTAGGCTCGGCACTTACTCAGTACATGGGGTCAGTTGTACTGATGCTACACCTGCACTTCTTTATGTTGTGCAGATTACAGTACCGGACCCGGTGGGCATTGATCGAGGGAGTATCCTTCAGTCCACAGGCGACACTGAGGTAGTCCTGCAGGCGTCCGCATGCCTTGGCGTCACCTCCTATCTCATGCATTTTTATGTCTTTTATTTGTATTTCTGAGACAACTGTACTTTCTTATTCAGAGCCTTATTTTCAGTATTCTTAGACAGTCCGTGAAGTTGTGATACCAGTTCTGGGGGGTTTTACTAAGGATTTTGTAATGCTATTCATCTAATGTGTTAGATTTCATATCTTTCGCACCCTTGTTCATATTTGTTATTGTTTATCGCGTTTCTTTTAAATGTCTAATAATAAAGAAATAAGTATATTAACCGGAACATTGGCTTATCTAGCGGGTTCAACGTTAGATTCCATCACGGTCTCGAAGGTGGGATTTAGGGTCGTGACAAGTGTTTATCAGAGCACTAGGTTGCCTAGGTCCACGGACAAATTTGGTAGAGTCTGAGGCATCGGTACGGAGACGTCTGTACTTATCCCCAGAGGCTGCAAAGTTAGGAATAACTTCACATTTCTTCTTCTCTGTCGTGCGATTTGAATTCTAAGTGCTAATTGAGTTTCTATTCTATTCTCTCGCAGATGGCGAGAACACGTGCTTCCTCATCAACCGATCAGCAGCCCGATCTTCCAGTTGCAGCTGCGACGAGGGGCCGAGGACAAGGTCGTGCTAGAGGCCGAGGCAGGGGCAGGGCTCAGCCTAGAGCAGCAGCCCCAATAGAGGACCCACAGGTAGATTTTGCTGGTGAGGTTCCTGCTCAGACGGTTCCGGTCGGACAAGCTCAGGTCCCAGAGGGGTTCATTGCCACCTCGGTACTTCAGGACGCTCTGGTTCGCTTAGTAGGCCTTATAGAGAGCGTGGCTCAGGCCGGTCTACTTCCTACAGCACCAGCCGTCTCTCAGGCTGGGGGAGGGGTCCAGACTCCTTCTACCCGCACACCATAGCAGTTAGCTTCTCAGTTCCAGACTCCAGCATCTCAGACAGCTGGAGCAGCTCAGTCAGATATTGTGGCACAGGCAGTTGAGGGAGCAGCTATGTCTGCCGATGCTTTGTGGAGATTGGATCGGTTCACCAAGTTATTTCCTACTACTTTTACTAGTGCACCATCATAGGATCCCCATGATTACTTGGACAGTTGTTGTGAGGTTCTTCGGAACATGGGGATCGTAGAGACCAATGGGGTTGACTTTGCTACATTCCATCTTTCTGGTACCACCAAGACTTGGTGGAGGGACTATTGCTTGACCAGACCAGCTGGGTCTTCGCCTTTGACTTGGTCCTAGTTCTCCGAGTTATTCTTGGGGAAGTTTCTTCCAGTCACCCAGAGAAAGGACTATCAGAGGCATTTTGAGCGCCTTCAGCAGGGATCTATGACTGTTACACAGTATGAGACCAGGCTCATCACTTTGGATCGGCATGCTATCATGATACTCCCCACTGATCGAGAGAGGGTGAGGAGGTTTATTGAGGGGCTAGCTCAACCCATTAGACTTCAGATGGCCAGAGAGTCAAGTATTGATATTTTATTTTAGGATGCGACCAATGTGGCCAGGCGGATTGAGATGGTCTTGTCACAGAGCAGTGGTCAGGGGTCTGACAAGAGACCTCGTCATTTCGGCCGATTCAGTTGTGCCTCATCTAGAGGCAGAGGTCATGCTCTTAGACCATATCAGTCGGCACTTCAGGTATCCCGCAGTGCACCACCAGCTCCTATCAGTGCACCACCAGTTCCTATCAGTGCACCGTCGCTTCAGAGCTTCCAGGGTGGTTATTCTGGTCGACAAGGCCAGTTTCAAGGCCAACAGTCTCAGCAGCAGAGGTCTTGTTACTCTTGTGGTGTTCCAGGGCACATTGCTAGGTATTTCCCCCGAGCTTCTAGTAATTCTCAACATCCGGGTTTCCGTGATATGATTCCCGCACCAAGTGCACCCCCACCCCCTCAGCCATCTAGGGGTGGAGGTCGAGGTGCCAGAGGTGGAGGCCAGACAATTAGAGGTGGAGGACAGGCCGTGAGAGGTAGAGGTCAGCCCGCAGTAGGTCGACCCAGAGATGTTCAGGTTGGAGGGGCTCCGCCCCGATGCTATGCTATTCCTACCAGGCCTAAGGCTGAGGCCTCTGATGCAGCTTACAGGTATGATTTTAGTTTGCACTAGAGATGCTTCAGTTTTATTCGATTCGGGGTCTACATTCTCCTATGTGTCATCATATTTTGCTCCTTATCTGATTATGCCCCGTGATTCCCTGAGTATTCATGTATATGTATCTATCCCGGTGGGTGATTCTATTGTGGTAGATCGAGTCTACCGTTCATGCATAGTGGTTATTGGTGGTTTGGAGACTCATGTAGATCTCTTACTTCTTGATATGGTTGATTTCGATGTCATCTCGGGGATTGATTGGTTATCTCCCTACCATGTTATTCTGGACTGTCATGCCAAGACTGTGACCTTGGCCTTACCGGGAGTACCTCGATTGGAGTGGAGAGGGACTCCTAGTCATTCTTCCGGTAGAGTTATTTCATATATGAAGGCTCGGCGCATGGTCGAGAAGGGTTGTTTGGACTATTTGGCATATGTTCGTGATTCTAGTGCCGAGGTTCCTTCTATGGAGTCTGTGCCCGTGGTTCGTGAGTTTCTAGAGGTATTCCCTGCTGACCTGTCGGGTATGCCACCCGACAGGGATATTGATTTTTGCATTGATTTGGCTCTGGGCACTCAGCCCATTTCTACTCTGCCATATCGTATGGCCCCGCCAGAACTGAAGGAGTTGAAGGATCAGATTCAGGACTTGCTTGATAAAGGCTTTATTAAGCCTAGTGTTTCCCCTTGGGGTGCCCCAGTGTTGTTTGTTAAGAATAAAGATGGCTCAATGAGAATGTGTATTGACTACCGGCAATTGAACAAGGTTACTATTAAGAATAAGTATCCCTTGCCGAGGATTGATGATTTATTCGACCAACTTCAGGGTGCCACAGTATTTTCCAAGACTGATTTGAGATCTGGCTACCATCAGTTGAGGATTAGGGCATCCAATGTCCCTAAGACAGCTTTTCGCACTCGGTATGGGCATTATGAGTTCTTGATGATGTCATTTGGGTTGACAAATGCCCCCGCTTCTTTTATGGAGTTGATGAACCGAGTGTTCAGGCCCTATTTAGACTCGTTCGTGATTGTTTTCATTGATAATATTTTGATTTACTCCCACAGGCGAGAGGAGCACGAGCAACTTCGAGCCGTCCTCTAGACTCTGAAGGATAGTCAGTTGTATGCCAAATTTTCCAAGTGTGAGTTTTGGTTGAGTTCGGTAGCATTTTTGGGTCATGTGGTGTCGGCAGAGGGTATTCAGGTGGACCCCAAGAAGATTTCAGCAGTCAGAGATTGGTCTAGACCCACCTCAGCTACAGAGATTCGGAGTTTCTTGGGTTTAGCAGGCTATTATCGCCGGTTTGTGGAGGGCTTTTCATCTGTTGCAGCCCTAATGACCAGATTGACTCAGAATGGTGCCCAGTTCAGGTGGTCTGATGAGTGTGAGGCGAGCTTTTAGAAACTCAAGACAGCCTTGACCACGACACCAGTGTTAGTTTTTCCCACAGGTTCAGGGCTATATACCGTGTATTGTGATGTTTCACGAGTTGGACTTGGTGCAATGTTGATGCAGGATGGCAAGGTTATAGCTTATGCTTCACGTCATTTGACGATTCATGAGAAGAACTATCCAGTTCATGATTTAGAGTTAGCAGCCATTGTTCATGCGCTGAAGATTTGAAGGCATTATCTGTATGGTGTGTCCTGTGAGGTGTTCACAGATCATAAGAGTTTGCAGTATCTGATCAAGCAGAAAGAGTTGAATATGAGGCAGAGAAGATGGTTAGAGCCGTTGAAAGATTATGACATTACCATTCTATGTCATCTGGGAAAGGCCAATGTGGTGGCCGATGATTTGAGACGGAAGTCAGCCAGCATGAGTCTTTCTTATATACCGGTCGGGGAGCGACCGCTTGCTTTAGATGTTCAGGCCTTGGCCAATCGATTCATGAGATTGGACATTTCGGAGATTGGTAGTGTTTCGGCTTATACTGTGGCACGTTCTTCATTGTTTGATTGTATTCGAGACCTGCAGTATGATGATCATCATTTATGTGTTCTTAGAGATACGGTACGACACTGAGGTGCCAAGAAGGTCACAGTTAATGATGATGGAGTCTTGAGGATGCATGTCCGTATTTGTGTGCCTGATGTTGATGGTATTCGCGAGTTGATATTGCAGGAGGCCCATAGTTCCCGGTATTCCATTCATCCGGGCGCCGCGAAGATGTACAAGGATTTGCGGCAACATTATTGGTGGCGGAGGATGAAGAAAGACATTGTGGCATATGTAGCTCGGTGCTTGAACTGTCAGCAGGTTAAGTACGAGCACCAAAGACTCGGTGGTTTGATGCAGCAGATTGAGCTTCCCGAGTGGAAGTGGAAGCGTGTTACCATGGATTTTGTAGTTGGGCTCCCAAGGACTCAGAGGATGTTTGATGCGGTGTGGGTCATTGTGGATAGGCTGACCAAGTTAGCACACTTCATTCTTGTATCAATTTCGTATTCTTCGGAGAAGTTGGCAAAAATTTACATCAGAGAGATTGTTCGCTTGCATGGTGTGCCCGTGTCTATTATCTCTGATCAAGGTACTCAGTTTACCTCCCATTTCTGGAGAGTATTTCAGCGGGGGTTGGGCACATGGATTGAGTTGAGCACAATATTTCATCCTCAGATGGACGGGCAGTCCGAGCGTACCATTCAGATCTTAGAGGATATGTTGCGAGCATGTGTCATTGACTTTGGAGGTTCATGGGACCAGTTTTTGCCTTTAGCTGAGTTTGCCTACAACAACAACTACCAGTCGAGCATTCAGATGGATCCTTACGAGGCGTTATATGGTAGGCGTTGTCGGTCGCCAGTTGGGTGGTTCGAGCCGGGAGAGGCTAGATTGTTGGGTTCAGAGTTAGTCCAGGATGCCTTGGACAAGGTGAAGATCATTCAGGATAGACTTCGTACAACTCAGTCCAGGCAGAAGAGTTATGTAGACCATAGAGTTCGTGATTCGGCATTCATGATTGGTGACCGGGTATTGCTTCGGGTGTCGCCCATGAAGGGCGTGATGAGGTTCGGGAAGAAGGGCAAGGTGAGCCCTAGGTACATTGATCCCTTTGAGATTCTTGAGAAGGTAGGAGAAGTGGCCTAAAGACTTTCTTTGCCACCGAGTTTATCAGTCGTGCATCCATCTCATGTGCTTGACTTTGGCAGTGTCCAGTTGGACAAGGATTTGACTTATGAGGAGGAGCCGGTAGCCATATTAGCTCGGCAGGTTCGTCAGTTGAGATCGAAGGGTTGTCCTTCGGCTCGTGTTTAGTGGAGAGGTCAGTCTGTTGAGGCAGCTACCTGGGAGTCCGAGTCTGATATGCGAAGCCGATATCCCCATATTTTCCCCGTTTCAGGTACCTTTCTATGTCCATTGAGGACGAACGTTTGTTTTAGAGGTGGAGATTGTCATGACCCAAAAGATCATCCCGTGTATTTCTAGCTAAATCTGTGTTCCGAGGTCATGAAAACCTCCTTCTATCTCTCCTCGATTTTGCGTGCGTAGCCGGGAAGCCGTTATGTGAAAAACCGATAAAAATAATAATTTTGTGTTGAAATTTGAATAAAGTTGACTTCGGTCAACATTTTTGGTAAACGGACCCAGACCCGTGATTTGACGGTCCCGGAGGGGCCGTAGGAAAATATGGGACTTGGGCGTATGCCCGGAATCGAATTCCGAGGTCCCAAGTCCGAGAAATGAATTTTTAAAGAAAAAATATTTTTTGAAAAATATAAAGGTTTTTGAAAATGAAATTTTATGTGAAACCTGTAGTATCGGGCCCGTATCTTGGTTCCGGAGCCCGGTACAGGTTCGATATGATTTATGTGTGTTATCTGTGAAGTTTGGTAAGAAACGGATTTCGTTTGACGTGATTCGGATAAAAAATGCAAAATTTGAAGTTTTGAAGTATTTCGTTGATTTTGAGGTTTAATTAGATGTTTATGATGTTATTTTGGTGATTTGATTACACGTATAAGTTCATAGGATATTTTTGAGGTTGTGTGCATATTTGGTTTTGAGCCCCGAGGGCTCGGGTGAGTTTCGGGTAGGTGTCGGGGTACTAAAACTTAGTAAAAATCTGGTTTTTTGCTGCTGAATCTGGTGTCCAGGTCTGTTGGTCTCCGCAATCGCGATGTTATGCATGTGATCGCGATGAGTAAGTCAGGGAGGGGGGTAAAATTACCCTACGCGAATACAGGGCCTTGGTTGCGATCGCGGAGCCTGGGGACAGTGCTCTACTCTATCGCGAAGGGCCTCACGCGAACGCATAGTGCAAATGTGGGCTGGGGGCTGGGTGCTATTTTGCCCACTGCGAACGCGACCCCTGTGTCGCAATCGCGATAGGTCGTGTCAGTATACTCTGTGATTGCAATCCCTTCTTTGCGATCGCGATGGTCTAGGTCAAGTACTCTACGCGATCGCAGGAGACCTGTCGCGATCGCGTAGGTCATTTTTGCCCAGTTATTTAAAATGTCCAAAACAGAATGCATATTACGGGATTCCACCATTTTTTTCATAAACCTCTTCTTCTCCACACCTCTTGGTCGATTTTTGGAAGATTTCTTCACCATAACCTCTTAGGTAAGTAATCTTTGACTTGTTTTCTTCCATTTTTATTAACACCCATTAGATTTTAGGCCTAAAAACATGTGATTAAGGGTAGAAAATTAGGGATTTGGGTAGAGTTAGGGCTTTTTGACTATTTGGGAATTTGACCTCATTTTGGAGTCGGATTTCAAAACAAATTATATATTCGGGCTCGTGGGTGAATGGGTGATCGGGTTTTGGTCTGAACCTCGTGTTTGGACCAAGCGGGCCCCGGGTCGATTTTTGAATTTTTGGGAAGAATGTTGGAAAATCTATAATTAAGCATTGGAATTGAATTGTTAAGCATTTATTGATGTTATTGGGTCAATTATGTCTAGATACGATTGATTTGGAGTCGGGTTCGAAAGGAAAAACGGCGCTAGAGGCTTGATTTGGATCTTTGGAGTCGAGGTAAGTGTTTGGCCTAACCTTAACTTGAGGGAATAGGTGTTGATTCATATGTGCTACATGTTTATTCCATGTTCAATGTATAGGTGAGGTGACGAGTACCTATGCATTGTTGTCAAGCATGCCCATGAGTCGGTTTTTATGATATATGTGTTTTTCTTCGATATTTACTGTGTTATGAAGTAGATTTCATTTTGGAGGTTATTCAATTGTTGGAAATACTTGGTTGTGAACACTGTTGATTAATTGTTCGGTTGAGGATTATTTGTTAAGTTATGCACTTGAGAGAGATTGGTTATAGATGTGTCCCTTGTCGGGACGGTTATATATTTGTTATTGTTCCCTTGCCGGGATGTTGTGACTTATGATTTATGTTGTTGATTTTCCTTGCCAAACTGTTGTTCTTGAGATTGTTTGGGTGAGGAAGAGTGTAAAGCACGAAAGGTGATGTCGTGTATTTATTTACTGCATTGTGAGGATGAGAGTGTAAAGCACGAAGTGTGATGCCGTGTATTTATTTATTTATTGCATTGTGAGGATTAGAGTGTAAAGCACGAAGGGTTATGCCGTGTATTTATTTATTTATTGCATTGTGAGGATGAGAGTGTAAAAGCACGAAGGATCATGTCGTGCCATTTTTATTTAATTATTACTTTGGTGAGGATGAGAGTAAAAGCACGAAGGGTGATGTCGTGCACTTGTTTTGGTGAGGATAAGATTAAAGCACGGAGGGTGATGCCGTGCACTTGTTTGTCCTATGTGGTTACTTCCTGTTGTTATGTTGACACGTGGACTGTTGCTTTGTTCTGTTATTTAGTATTGTTTCCCCTTGTCCCCAGCATGTTTCTCACGTTCTTGTACTTAATTGTTTACTTCCTGTCATTATTTTTGTTATATATAATTGAATTGCACAGGTATTTATTAGTTGTTGTGTTCTAGCCTCGTCACTACTTCACCGAGGTTAGGCTTGGCACTTACTCAGTACATGAGGTCGGTTGTACTGATGCTACACCTGCACTTCTTTATGTTGTGCAGATTACGGTACCAGACCCGGTGGGCATTGATCGAGGGAGTATCCTTCAGTCCACAGGCGACACTGAGGTAGTCCTGCAGGCATCCGCATGCCATGGCGTCACCTCATATCTCATTCATTTTTCTGTCTTTTCTTTGTATTTCTGAGACAACTGTACTTTCTTATTCAGACCCTTATTTTCAGTATTCTTAGACAGTCCGTGAAGTTGTGATACCAGTTCTGGTGTTTTTTACTAAGGATTTTTTAATGCTATTCATCTAATGTGTTAGATTTCATATCTTCCGTACCCTTGTTCATATTTGTTCTTGTTTATCGCATTTATTTTAAATGTCTAATAATAAAGAAATAAGTATATTAACCGGAACGTTGGCTTGTCTAGCGGGTTCAACGTTAAACTCCATCACGGTCCCGAAGGTGGAATTTCGGATCGTGACAATTTTGGAGAGTGTAATTTGTGGATTTGAGGGACCAAATGAGGTCGGATTTCGATAACTTTCATATGTGTGGACTTGTGAGTGAATGAACTTTCTAGTTTTCTAACTTTTGTCAGATTTCGAGATGTGGGCCTGGGGGCTCGGGTTTGAGCCGGTTTCGAGTTAGGGGTCTAAATTGGTAGTTTTTCTTGTGAATTTTATTCCTTTAGCATATTGATATTATTGTACTGGTTGTGAATAGATTCATAGCATTTGGAGGCCGAATCGAGGGGCAAGAGCATCGCGGAGTAGAGATTTGCTCAGTTTGAGGTAAGTAACGATTGTAAATCTAGTCCTGAGGGTATGAAACCTCGGATTTTGTGTCATGTGATTATTTGGAGGTGACGCACATGCTAGGTGACGGGCGTGTGGGCATGCACCGTTGGTGGATCGTGACTTGGTCCGTCCCGTAGCAACTATAAAGTTGAATATCCTGTTGTAGCTATATGCTCATTATGTGTTTAGAAAGATGTACTGTAAATCATGCTAGATGCCATGTCTAGGCCTTATGCCGGTATTGTTTGGACCCTTAGAGGTCTTTTCTTGTTGTCCTCTCATTGTTTCGATTAAAATATGTACTCAGTCATGTTTATGCATATTTACATCATAACTCAGTCCGTGTCACTCTATTTGATGCATCATATAAATGTTGTTTGGGATGATTACTTGATTTCTGAGAGCCCAAGAAACTGGAGAGATTTATGACTAAGTGAGGCCGAGGGCCTGATTTGTGAGGACATTTATGGGATTGGGCTGCACGCCGCAACATGTTTTATTGATTTTGACATGATGGGCATTGATATAGCGATTGGGCCGAAGGAGCCCCTCCGGAATCTGTACACACCTCCAGTGAGCGCAGGTATCTACTGAGTGCGAGTGCCGAGTGCTGAGTGTTGAGTAATTGAGAGACATGAGTGATTGTGAGGCATGAGTGATTGTGAGGTTGGAGTGATTGGGTGGACTGAGTGATGTTTTGCCTGAGGGGCGGTATATGATTTCATCATTTGTGCACATAACAGCTTTGAGTCATTGTTTGAGAACTGCTGAAAGATATTTTAAATGACTTTACTGGAACTCGATTTAAACGAGCTGATTTGACTTAAACTCTGATTTTAAAGCATGCTGTATTTTACTGAATTTTGTGATATGAACTATACTTGCCTTTAGCTCGTAACTACTTCTCAGTCTTTATTTATTGCTGTTACTTACTGAGTTAGCATACTCACGTTACCCTATGAACCTTGTGTGTAGATCCAGGAATTTCTGGACCTGATAGCGGTTGTTGATTTATCCAGTCGCGGATCATCGGAGATAGTAAGGTAGCTGCTTGGCGAACGCAACTCTGCTTTTCTTCTTCCTTATCTTCCTATTAGTTGTATTTTAATTTTTCCAGACTATGATAGTCTTGTTGTTATCATACGGTTGTAGTAGTTGCTCATGACTCAGTGACACCTCGATGACGGGCTATCTTTTCCGCACTTTTATTTTTTAGTTGAACTCTTTTATGAAGGTTTTATGAATAGCTTTGAATTATCTTCTAAAATGAAATGTAAATGTGTTTTGGTACTGTATCGACCAGCCTAGTACCACGATAGACGTCATCACAACATGATTAGTTTTTGGTCATGGCACAAAGTCATGTCAATTGGTATAGTTTGGTGAATAATTGAAAAAGTACAAAATTATACCAACTGGATAGACTTTATGAACAATCTAACAAAACGGTCGAATAAAGATAATATATAGTTATGCTTATGTGGGTAGAGTTTGGTGATTTGAATAGTCACAAAGTCATGCCAACCGTGTAGAATTTATGAACAATTAACAATATAAATAGATTAAATATAACATAAAATTTATAAATAAATCCCTAACAACAATAAATGTGTGTAAAGCCTAAAATCTTTTTTAAGTACTTTTAAAAAAATGAATAATATTTTAAGATCAGCCCTTTATGCCAATTACAAAGGAAAAAAGAAAAAAATTGGCACAGCAAAAGCAAAGAGAAAAAAAAAACATCGGGTTTTGTTTCATATTTAAGAGCTCTTTCCACAATATATATATATATATATATATATATATATATATATATATATATATATATATATATATATATATATAAGTGGGAAACAAAAAATTGAGGTGACACCTCTCTTAAGCCAAGAAACATATTTATTTTTTTTCTCCCTTTTTTGAAATTTTTATCATTTTTTTTCATTTTTTTTATATTAAAAATTCTATCTTCATAACTCACACCTCTTTATCTTCATAACCTATATTTTTAATAATCTCAATAACTCTCATGCCTTTCATATTCATAACCTTTAAATATTTAATGTGTAAGTTTATGATTATTTATTATTGTTCCTTCGTATGTATCTATATAAGGACCTCTATGTTTTGAACAAATATGGTTGACACTAACTTTATATTTTGCTTATAATGGTTTGAGCTATCTCTATGTCAAAGGTTGTAGTGGAAAAGAAAAATTATACTAAGATATGGTATAATTTCTATTCTTTATTTTTGTTAAAGGTAAATGCACGAAGATATTCCATACTTGTGTGAATCTTAAAAAGAATGTTTAAGAGCAAGTGTCAAGTAATGAGGTGAAGATTGAAGTAAAGCGTATTTCACAATTCTCAATAATGGTCTTTGATTTTGTCATATTTAGTTTTATATAGTATAAGTTGAAGTAGTGATTTTTTTTCCCAAATAATATATAGATAGAGAATTTGATATTTATTTTTTGTTGTATATATTTTTACTCTACAATTGCAATAACTTTGAGTCGTGATTTTATCTGATGTCGAAGTGAGATTCTAACGTGTTCTCTTTTCCTATTATAAATACATTTTTCTATATGTTCTTAATTCTTTTGTCTCTATTTCTTTTCTTCAATGAACTTTTTTGAATTAGGCATTAATATATGACATTGACAATTTGTAGATAACTTTAAGTTAACATGTAATGTAATCTAATTAATTAAGAAATCACATGTAATAATAGGTTATTACCGATAAAAAATTTAACACTGTGAATGGGGCAAACTTTTGGTAGTTTAAAAATCACTAGCCAACGAGTTATTAACTTTATGAAATAAAGTATTTTTTATTTTTGGGTTATACTATCGATGATTGAAAACTTAGTGAAGTTTATAATTAACTTGCAAACAATACTCATTATTCTAATGTTAGGATTTATACACAATTAGTTTTGATTCTTATCTTATTAAGTGTGTTATTGAAAGATTTTCTTATTAAAAAAATTAATTATTCCTCTGAATGCTTGGTGAATTTTATTCTTTAAAGTGTGACATTATCTAATTTAATATTGTCGTTACTCAATTAAATGTATCACATAAAATCATGCTTTAACTACTAGAATAATACAATAAACTAACGGAATAAATGTTTTAACATATGTTGCAAAGCAAGAGGAGAAAGTCTTCCTAATGATCTTTTGTCAAAAAGTATAGATTTTTCCTCATAGAAGTTTTTCAGCTTCTCAATATAAAACTAACAATAATTTGACTTATTTTATTTTTGTAATTGGTAGCTTTAAGAATCTGTTTTATTTTTCTTGGTCGTGGACTTTCTTAATTAGATAAAACTTAAGTAATATTCATTGATAACATACAATTAACTATATATCACATTGATTATTTGCTATAAATAAATTAAATTTATGAATTAAACCAAATATATTTTATTTATTGACAATTTTCTTTTTTATAGAAAAAGAAATAATATCTACATTTGTTATTAACTCGATAAATTATTTTTTAAATTTTATTGATATTTCTTAGGCCTCATTTGTTTGCACTTAATGAGGGTCTGAATCTGAATGAACCAGATGTTAGCCCATTAAGTGCATTTGTTATTTTATTTTTTAAAACTCTGAATAGGTCTGCATGGGTCTGATTCGGCCAGACCTTTGATCGAGTCTTANTCAGGCTATTTCTTCTAAACCCAAAACAAATTTATCCTTCACAGTTCACACGTCTCTCTTCAAGGATCAAGCAGCCGTCGAAATCTTTTTCTGGGTAAGATTTTGAAAATTATACTTGGAATTCTCCATCTTGTTTCCACTTTTCTAATGGTAAATTTCAGTTTCTAGTTTAGGGTTTAGCAAAACCCCTTTTAAAATACAATTGAGAAGGAGCTAAACTAGAAGGTTTTGCTTGCCTCCATTTTGGGGCTTGTTCTCACTTTTTAATTTGATTGAATCTCTGAATTTCCGTAATTTTTTTTTTTTT
>ML274138.1:35345-79756 GCA_005239495.1 Nicotiana undulata | reverse complement strand
GCTTGGGACCTCGGAATTCGATTCCGAGCATATGCCCAAGTCCCATATTTTCCTACGGACCCTCCGGGACCGTCGAATCACGGGTCCGGGTCCGTTTACCAGAAATATTGACCAAAGTCAACTATATTCATTCATTAATTATCAAAAACTCATTTTCATCAACTTTTCACATAATAGCTTCCCGGCTACACGCCCGGGCTGCGCACGCATAACGAGGTGAGACTAACGGAGGCTCTCGGAGCCTCATAACACAAATAAGGCTTAAATTACATAAGATGACCTTTTGGGTCATCACAATACTTTTGTGGTATGGTACCATTGTGGTGCTGGGATTTACATTGAGAGTGCCTCATTTGCACTTAAACTTGTGGGGAAGAGTGAATGTGAGTGGTTGGAGGTATTTGGGAGTAGAGTTTAGCTCCTAGTTGGGCTACTTTCCGTGACACAAGCACTACCATGGGCCTTCAGACCCTTGGGAACTTTGAAGTGTCAGGGATCCAAAAGAGCCTTAACCTTGAATGGATTTCCACCCTTAGCCTCTAATCTATTGACATTCAATACTTCTTTAGGGTTTAGTATTTAACGACAACAAAAGGTTTTCAATGTGGATCACTTTACCATATATGACCCCACACAAGTATAAGTTTCATAACTCAAATACTATTGGTTATTATAATTTATTCAAGTCATTACTTATATATCATGTATGATTGTACATATAAAGTATTATATCTAATGCCCTTTTCTTCTTTTTTTCTAACATGTACAATTAGTGGGCCTGCCGAGTTCTTAAAAGAACTTAGGCCCAAATTCTGTACCAGCATATTTGAGATTCTGAATCCCTCTACTGTTTGTTCCTGCTATTTGCTGGGCATGCCACTTTGAGTCCCAAAACCAGAGTCCGTCCTCTCCCTTTACTCCTCTACTATTCACTACTTCACTACTTTTCAACTTTACCACTTCACTACCTTTGTTGCGTTTTGTTATTTTTGTCTCTCACATGTATACACCACTTATCATATGGATTGAATGTATTAATTTACCTATTGAATCACGTAAGCAACTTAGGAAATCTAGAAAAGAACATAGGATTAAGAGATACATTAGGCTTAATAGTAATTAGTTTTCATTCGTTAATCATATGCCACTCACAGTGTTAATCTTTTATGTTTCACTAACGTTTTATGAAGACTTTGAAATAAAAGAAAACAACTTAGCAAGGACGACAGTCTCTCTTTTAAAAAACCAGAAATGGAACTCCAAATCGGCCTTCTAAAAGAGTGAAGTTTTCTAAAGCACAGTGCTTCCACCAACAAAAGGTTCTTAAACATTTTCTTCAAATAAATTGAGATTTGAAAGCTAAGGTACATTTTGGACTCATTTTCTTGAAACACCCTTATTTCATTAGAGTTACACAAATAGCCAAATCCTTTAAAAACAAAGCAGTTTATAACTTAGCCATTTCTCACATGTTTCATAAATACAAACATCATGTACGCGTTTTTTAAACTCTTGCAATTATATATACCAACCGTATTTTCTAAGCCTCCTTCATAAACTCACACCCTTTTAAAAACTACAAATCCTCTTTGTAATTATCATGCCCTAATACATAGTAAGTCGTACCCCTTTAGCACTAGTTAAGCAGAATACAAACAACTAATCCTTTAAATCTAGTCCAAGTCCTATGGAGCTACCTCTACCTAATAGCTTCCCCCTAGAAAAACAAGAACCCTTACCTACAATCTCACTAGTTAGACCAACAAAGAATATGATTTAGCAATTAAATAGGTACCCTAGTATATATTTAATATTAGGTGGCGACTCTCTTTCATCAACAACAGAGAAATCACAAGTTGAATCTTGTTTTGACTACTGCAAAATAGGTTATCAACAAGGCGACTCCGCTGGGGAAATGATTAGGGTTATGATCTTAGAAGACTTAGACTGAATATGGAACTTTGATTATTTGTACATTGCTTTAACTATATTTAATTTTAATTACGTGCTTTCTTACTTTACTTTCTCATTATGCCTGCTTATTCTCATGCATGTTATTATTACACCCTTATCTGTTACCACTTTATATATCCTGGCATCATACTTCTTCCTATCGAGCCTTGGTTGTACACTATCACACACAATGGCACACAAGGGTTGTCTTTTACACTCCCTCCCCTCCCTCCCCCCCCCCCCCCCCCGACCCCGAACCTTCTTTTCAAAATTCTTTAGTTTTAGAGAATGGCTTTGTCAAATCAACTTACATAACTTCTTGCAGTCTTTAGTCCAATTCAAAAGTAGGAAACACTCTAATGTAGAAAACCTAGGTCATATTGCATAAACCTTAGGTGAATCGGTCCTTGGCATCGACACACAATTAGGAAAGCCACCCTAATGTCAACATGTCATGCACCCAATGACATGCCTTTTGTGGAAAGACGAACAAACCTGATGAGACACCTAAAGATCCTAATAAAACACTTATCAAATCCTTTCTTTACTTACTTCAAAATAGAAATCAACCAAAACATCCACGAGATCAATATGGTGATGGGAGCACAACATAAGCTGAAGCAATGGTTGAAACATATCATCTGAGAGCACAGAGATGAAATTCAGACGCTCTTGGGGGGATTGGCCGCTTTGCTAAACATCCAAGCAGCGAAGGTGCTTGCTCACCTAATAATAGAATTCTAGGACTTGGCCAAGGAGGTTTTCAAGTTTGTTAATTGTGAGTTAGTGCCTACATTGGAAGATTCTAAGGGCTTTATCTGCATGTGCACAAGGAAATAATTTCTTTAAGGGCTGTAACTCGCTACTTCAGATCAGGGCCATAGAGAATTTCTTCTAGTGAGAGGCCATAATTGACTACTTTGTGGGCGTCAGCAACATGATCCACACCCACAACAAGAGGATGAGACATTTGGTATCCCCACATAGACAAGAAGAGTGAAGAGAAATTCTGACCAACCTAAGTGGAGAATGGGTGAATTGGAAGTTGTCATGGCTAGGTGGAAGGGCAATCCTAAGGGCTTCTCATAAATACTTCATTGAGCTGATAGATACTCACCCATACGGGTTCCCAGACAGTTCAGGTTAATCCAGGATGTGCCTCTATGGATGAGGACATCGCTATATGAGGATGAGTACAATGGACAAAATACAATACCGAGGATTAGAAGGCTCAATGAAGAGTGGAATGATCTGGTCACAATGCCAATGGGTCAAAACTAGTGGTGCACTTCGGAGTATTATGTCTGGATCAATAAGGAAGATGAGCTAGCCCCACCAAGCAGAGAGGGAATATCCTAGTTGGAGGACGCAGTGGCTACATTAAAAATTTACCACGAGATCCTACCATATTACCTTGTGATTACTTCCATGCACCATCAAGTGGTCCCGGGGTGCATTGGTCACGTGTTGCCACCGGCTGAAGATGATGACGGAGTAGTGAAGTACATCCAGATGGAATCTGAGGCAGAGCCAGAGGAAGTGTTAAGTTATATTCCAAAGTTTCAATGATGACAATGCTCACTTATTTTGGTTTGCAGGTTTACAAGAATCGAAATCATCAAAAGAAAAGAAGGAAAGACTACCATTGAAAATCTATCCAAAGATATGATTGCTAAATTGATGGACAAGATAAAGGAATCATATTTCAGCACATCCATTCAGCCTCAATCAAAGGGATCAGATTACTAATCAAGGAGCTATTGCTAGCAAATTTTCAGTATCCTTAAATAAGCTTAATCAAAGTCTTGAATGTCTCCGCAATGTAAGCATGTGACAAGTAAAGTCACGATTGAATCCGGCCCCTTCCAAGAGACGGATTTGAAGAGGCACCCCTTGGGTCAAATCCCTTTTAAGATCCCGTGCCTCTATTTTTAGTCAAGGCTCGACGACTCTCTTCTCTCCTATAAGATGTTCGCTAAGATCAAAAGGAAGACTTGCGCAACTACACACATTGTTTTCTAAGTCTCTCTAATTCTTAGCCTAAACACTGTAATCCTTAGTTTATCAGTGTCTCAAAAGATAGGAAGAGTTAGAACACAAAAGAGAGTTGTGTCATTATTTAAAATTCAATTGTTGCTACACTTTGTTGGTGGTGAACGAATCAAAACCATATGTATTGTAATATTTTTAAGTCTAAAGTGAACCCTTGTGACCCAAGAAAAACTGGATGTAAGTACCACACCGGTACCGAACCAGTATAACGTCGCTCTGTGTTATTTTCTTTATATTAACAGTTATCTTTCATTCTTCTCTTTGTCTAGTCAATTAAAATCACTATTAGTCCACTATTTTTTAATAAACCACAATTCACCCCCTCTTGTACTTTCAATTGGTATCAAAGCAAGGCTCACAATCTCTGCTTAACAGCTGGTGAGAAAAAGATCATGGCATCTAACACTGTTGTTGGTGTTGATACCCAATTTTTCCCAAAATTATTTTAAATAGCATATATATCTTCAAAGTCATGCAGTAACAACAATTGATATTTTTTCATAATTTTTTTATATTTTTATTAATTTACCTAGCATTATATTTCCAATAAAAAATTGCATCACAAATAGTTCCAAAACATTTTCTTGCTTTAATTTATTAGTTTTGGTCTTATTAATATTAAAAATTGTTTCATAATTAGCCAATTTGGTACCTTTTGGTTATAATTGCAATAACTTTGCAATTATAGCTAGGGCTGTTCATTTGGATCGGATATCCGAAATCCGAACCGATCCATTCAATTTCGGATTTCGGATTTCGGATTGTGTTTATAAAAATTTCGGATTTCGGATCGGATTCGGATTGGTATATTTTAATCCGATCCGATCCGAAATCCGAAATTATTAGGCAATGTATAAATACTACACTTTAATTTCGGATAGTCAGTACTTTCTTTACATCTTCCTCCAAGTTATTACCTTTACAATTGCTAGAGTTAGCTATATTGGCGCCATAGTACTCTCATAATTGTATAAACATGAATTTTTCTTAATGCATTGCCTCTTTTACAAAGAAAATATACATATTAGTTTGCAACATTGAGGCATTTACGATCCGAAATCCGATAAAACTTTAAAATCCCGATCCGATATAATTCGGATCGGATTCGGATTGCATTTTCTAGAATTCGAAATCCGAAATCCGAATCCGAAATGTGCTAAATCCGATCCAATCCGATTCGTGCACAACCCTAATTATAGCCCAAGCATATGATTTTATAATATTTTTTCCATGAATCATTGTATTTTTAAATATTTAATAAATATTTAAAAACTATTTTCTATGCATGAAATTTATTTTTTATAATCAGTAGCTATTTTTATAAATTATTTTTATTAATTTAATTAGGTATTTAACAAATGGCCTAATTCATTTCAATTCTAGCCTAATTAAGACCTGACCCCGACCCAATTAAATAACCCAAATACCCCTAGGCCCCATCCATTAATTACCCGGCCTAAATCTCTTGTTTAATCGGGACCGTTGATCAATTTTGATCAACGGTCCAGATCCCTCCTTACCTAATTTAACCCTAGAGACTATACCCCCTTCCCCTCTCATTTCTCTCTCACTCCGCCGTTACATCTTTTTCATCTCTCAAACTCTCTCTGCTAATCTCTCTCACAGGCTATCCACTCGCCGGTAACTATGGTGGTTCCACCACCACCTCGAGCTTCCACAACTCCCTCACACGCCGGAACTATTGCTACCCTAGAGACCTCAAAGGAACAAGAGGCGGTTCAACTCACCCTGTGGCTTTTCATGACTGACTCAGGCCATTCTTGGCCGTCCGAGTAAGATCCTTCCACCTCCGGCTAGAACCTGTGGTTGCTAAGCCGATTCTCTCTCTCTGAAACCCTTATTTAACTCTTGATTTCTTAGATTTGTAACAAGATCTAAGTCTATTCGAGTTATCTTTACTATTTTTATAAGGTTTTCTCCGATTTCTTCTAAAATGACTCTTCATCTTCAAACTAGGGTTGTTGACCCCTTTTCAAAAATGGCTTTTCCTTTTGATTTTAGTATTTTTTTCCTATAATTTTCATTATGTTTAAACGTTTACTTAGGGTTTCTCTCTTTATCTGAGTTATTATGTTAAAAGCCCTAAGTTTCTTGGGTTCAATCCTTGATTCTGAGTATGTCTTTTATAATATGTTCGCTTAATCTGTATATGTGCTTGTTTGTCATGAGCTTTATGAGTTTCTGTAATTTTACCCTATTTTTGTTCATCAATATTTCTGATCTTTTGCTTCTTCCACCTATATCTTGTTTATTCTGTTAATTCGTACTATGCTCTATGTGAATCCCTAATTTTCTTTGATTTTACCCTATTTGGTTTATTAGGGTTTCTGATTTTGCCTATTATGTGTTTATTCCGCTTGTTCTCATAAATTTGTGTTAATTTCCCCTAAATCAGTACATTTTCTATTTTTTTGAATCTTTGAGTCTTTGTGATTGATTCTTCACTGATATCTTGTGATATTCTCTACTTATTTTAACCTTTAAGGTATTTTCTTACGTTATTCTATGGTCGAGCATGCGTAAAATTGATTATTAAGCATTTTCCTTAATTAGAACCTGTTGAACCTAGCCTCTATTACATGTTGTATAGTTGTACTATGCTGAATATATTTCCTTATTTGTTATACTCAGCCTTATACGACTTCCTTCCTAATTTGTCACATGTTCATTACCGTTTGAAGTAACTCCTTAATTAAAGGGAGTACTTACCTTGATTTTATGCTGAATGATTCTGAGTCCCCATAATTACTGCTCAACTTTGAGTTTTAACTAATTTGCTACTTGTTTTCAAACTATACATACAGTGCTCTTTCATTAACACAACACACGAACAATTTGGTTCAAAAGCTCTCTCTCTCTCACTCAAACTTTCTGCTATCTTTCTGTGTTACTTACTATTATTCTAAGTTAGCCGGCTGCAAGCCAAGGCTAACTATTGTGCTCTCTTGTCTTCCACTTTTGTGTTTAGTGTCTTCTTTGCTGGTATGTTCTAATTTCAATTCAAGTCCCAAACCAATATGCTTCTTTTACTGCTTCAGTTTATCATGTTTCTATCTGTGGTTTTGTTGTTCAACCTGTAACTAATATGTCTACTTTACTGTCTTAATTAACATGCTTTTGAATATGTCCAACCCCCCTTTAGGACCAGCATGTTTATGAAACCCCTTTGTAGTATACCTCCATGTGATCCTGCCTTACTTATGTTTACTCTGATTGCTATGAAAGTAGTTTTGTTATCCTTAGTTGTTTGATCCTGTGTTGGTTCTAAAAATCATGATATGCTGATACTATTAGCTACTACCCTGGTTGCTTAAATCCCTGTAAGAATTTTCATGCTCATGTAACTATGTGTGCACTACATGTGCTCTATGTGTGTCCCTAATCCCCATCACCCTTGTGTGTAGGTTTGGTCCTCCCTGTTTTGGTTCTGTGTTCTTTAAGTACCACTGAACCTGTTTGGTTCCATGTCTGACCTGCTGATTGTTAATTGTCTAACTCTTTTCAAAAGCTGTTCTATTGAACAACTCTATGATTTTACAAAACTATTTCAAACAAGTCCTTTTCAACATTGTTTTCCTACTAAACCTTTTCAAAACTATGTCAAGCACTCTCACTCTACTCTTAGGTCCTAAGTTTTTCCCCTCTAATGTGTGACTGCTTAGGGATCCCTATGAGATCCCTCTAAACTCTGATGCATTAGAGCTGGCTCTTCCAGATTGCACTTGCTCAATGTTTGTGAAATCTGGGTGTGAGCACTGCCCGGGATCCCTTGAGGTCCTTAGGGAACTCTGACACACCCGAATATTGAGAAAGTGCATGAAACAATCTGAGCAGTTGAGGTTCTAAAATCTGGGCCTATTTGCAGGCTCCCTATAGTGTAACATCTTATTTTCTTTATCTATTGATGTAATGCATTCAGTATTGGTTTGTAATAATTATTGTAAACGAATATTGGGGCTGGCTAGTGAAAAAGGAAGGGTAGATATATAGGTTATCTATATTAATGAGTAGAAACCATGCTTTAGGTTTACGTTTTCTTGTATGCGCAGTAGAATTCATATTTAGGACCAACACATGCAAAGCACATCATACATTAGATATCATGTTTTTAAGCTTCATGTATACTGTTTCAGCATCACATCATTTCATCATTTAGAAATCATGTTTCAGGGCTAAATAATGGCACTAACACAAACGATTACTTATGCACATTTTTGAAATCACGTCTAACAATGTTGTAACCTTTTGTGTATTTAGAAATCCTGCTTTAGGAACTCTACATATCCTGAAATCATGCTGTGCATTTAGAAATTCTACTTTAGGGACTCTGCATATCCTGATATCATGTTGTGCATTTAGAAATCCTGCTTTAGGAAATTTACATATGAATCATTCTGCATTTTTATGTGCATTAGATACCATGTTTTAGGATCTTGTTCGTACTCGCTCAGTTACACCTAGTTAAGCTACTGATGTCTGGAAAGAATATAAAACAGTCTCACCCTATTTTAAACAGATTAGTAATAATCATGTACCTCATAACACTTAGAACAACATGCTTTAGGTGGAATAACTTACAACAAATCCCTTTAATAACTCTGGTAACTATTGTACATTACCCCACGCCTAGGCAAGCCTTAGGTAATCAACTTTTTTGTAAAACTGGAAAACTGTCTCCTTTTTGTGTTTACTGCTTAATGGTTAACAAACTTAAAAAAATCAGTAGGAAAACTGATAGGGCCCTACTTCTAAAGTTACAAACCAGATCTGCATATCTCCTGCAATCTGATACTCATCTAGACATCATGTTTTAGGATCCTACTTAATAATACTACCCTTGTTTGTGCTTGAGTCGTACTGTTTATGTGCATTGTTTGTGGAGATAAACCTGAGCCTCTAATTGCTTCTTTCTGCCTTATTTGATAAAGTCAAATTTGTTCTTACCTGTCGCCTTAGTATTTTCTTCTTTTAAACTTAGGGGTCTGTCTAGAACTGCCTATAGGTAGAGGTCCTAAATTCCTCCAGAACCATTAAGAAGGGACGGGTAACAACACGCAATAGAGGTCGCTAAATAGAACTCGCTTCAATAACCGCTAAGGGGTGGGAAAGGGTAGATATGGATATGATGACCGGTGCGCTAATGCCATGTGTAGCCCCTCTTCTGATGAGTGATTACCGGGCATTGCACCGATGTGATCTTATAGGATAAACAACTTAGGACCCCCCCCCCCCCCCCCCTATTCCTTATATATATTCATAGGTTATAAATCTTTAGACTTCAAATCTTTTAAAACTTTAGCACATATGTGTGCTTAGACTGCAAATCTTTTTTAAAAGAACCTTTACTTATTTAAACTCTAATCACTTATTTTCTACTTGTATAAATTCACAAAGTTGTTTCGCCGGGAACCACAATTGTGGACTTTGAGGGGTGCCTAACACCTTCCCCTCGAAGTAATTTCAAGCCCTTACCCAATCTCTGGTTAACTAATTAGTGTTGTAATAGGTTCCCTATTGCACCTTAAATCGTTAGGTGGCGACTCTCCAATTCCTTATATACTCCCTTTTCCAAAAGGAAGCGAGTTGTCCCGATAATGTCAAAAACCCTGACCGATCCGAAAGGAGAAGGAAAAACGGGGCGTGACAGCATGGCGAATCTGCTGGAGATTTTAGGCTTTTACCACTGCAAACTGCTTTGTGAAATTGTACCTTTACTTTTTTAATATTTGCATCCCTTTCCCTTTCCCCTTTATGTGCAATTAATTGTTTATTTATTTCAAATGTTTATTCTTTCTCAAAGGCTTGACATGTTTTCTTTGTCTCCCTTTGTAACCGCTTTTAATTATAGCTATTGTATTTATCGCTTTCATAATGTGCAAATACATGAATACATGCTTTATTGATTATTGTTGAATAACCATGCTCAACATCATACTCCACTCGTGCCAATACAAATCCTATAGCAACTCTTGATGAGTGGTTGCGCTCTTCCTATTTCATGCCAACACTAAATTCGGAAAGGCTTATTTGCGGTAAAACTAGTCGATCAGCGGTGCAATCGACAATTCCGTGCCTTCTCCCTTGAGTTGTACACTCAAGGGTACCAGTCTAAAACCCCATAAAACATTACTCTGTTATACTGTGCATGTATCATGGTAAAACCTAGCCGGGTTAGTGTGTTGTCCGCATAATGACCCTTCAAGACAACCTTGTCCAAAGTCCATCAGGTTTTCATAATCCTAACGGACATCATCACGTTCTATGCATTTATTTGGGGAACTAAATGCTTGTATGATAATCATAAATGTATAAATAGTCGAGTCTAGCAAGGGTAATGGCCTAACTATGTTTGCCTTGCAGCAATATGAGGCACGAGGTCCCTAGATTCGGCATGGTCAGCAACATCCCTCCAATGCTCCTGAACTGGTGGGAGGATCTTCACTCAAGTGACAAGAAACTTGTCAAGAAATACTTGGGTAACTTACCGTCACTCCTAGACATTCAACCAAACAACATGTTGATCGAGGCTGCCACCTTATTTTGGGATAACGAAAGAGCCGTCTTCCGTTTTGGGGACATCGAGATGACATAACTGCTGGAAGAAATAGGAGGATTAGCTGGGTTAGTCTGGGAAATGCCTGGGTTGCTGATACCTGAAAACCGCACAGGTAGGAGCTTTCTGAAAATGATGGGTCTGAAGAAGAACGTTGAGTTAAAGTGCTTGAAACAGTCATACATACCCTTTGAGTACTTATATGAAAGGTACGGTCACAGCAAATCGTACCGTACCTATCACGACAAATTTGCCATTACATCTTTGGGACATATTCACCGTAGGGTATTTGCCTTCATTGTTTGTTTTCTGGGGTTGATCGTGTTTTCAACAAAGAAATAAAGGATTCACACTAGGTTAGCCATGGTAACCAAGACCTTGATGGAAGGAATTGACAGGAAAGCCTTCAGCATCGTCCCGATGATCATAACAGACATTTACCGAGCTCTGGAACACTGTCAAAAATGAGCTAAACACTTCGAGGGTTGCAATCTGTTACTACAACTGTGGCTCTTAGAACATCTCCAAAAGGGTCAGTACCAGCAAGAATTTCCGCGAAAGGCGTGGAATGACCACATCGCTTTCCATCACCCCAAGCGGATGACATATATCCCCAACAGATTTGCTCAGCCAGAGACTGCCAAGGAGTGGGTAGAATTCTTTGATAATCTCACTGAGGAGAAGGTACAGTGGATGTTCGAGTGGTTTCCAATGGGCGAATTCATCATCAGGTCCAGAGATGCGCCACACTCGGTGCTAATCGGGTTGAGGGGAATATATCCTTACGTTCCTCTCCGAGTCATGAGACAAGCAGGCAGAAAGCAAGTTGTACCAAGGGTAGACAAGATGAGCCATTTCTGAGATGACTTTCAGGATGATGATATTACCTACAAGTGCCAATCCCAACACATGTGGCACTGTAAAATCATAATGGAAAAGAATACAATTGAACTAGACAGGTACCACGCCTGTTGTGCACCTTTCTACCCAGGGTGGTTGGAAGAAGACTTGGATGGATTAATCAGGCCAGGGATCGACCAAGGCCATATAATCATAGATGAGAGTGTCAAGGCTCAGGTCAAGTACAATCGGCTGCGCAAGAGGATTCACGAATCTGAGAATGAGCACCGTGAGATACATGAAACCAACAAAAGGTTGATTAAAGAATTGAAAGACATGGCCGTCCGTTCTAACAAGAAGCTGGAATACTTGGAGCGGGGCATAGTGGAGCTGGAAGGTAAGATCATCAAGAGGGTTGAAGACTGTCAGAAAGCTGAGGGGAATGGAGGAGGGCACCTGGCTAGGGCATACCTACTGCTGGGACTGCGTGAGGTAGGGAACCTGTTCGATGGGATCAAGGATGTCGAATCTAGGGAAGGTCCTTCTGGGACCAAGTAGGATAGGATTTCTTTTCTTCGTTTTATCAATGTAATAAGGCCAATGGCCACTAGTGACTTTATTTCCTTCTTATTCTCTTAGCGTCATTTTGGATTCGTCTATTTTTACATTAATGAATGAGGCATTTTGGCATTTAAGTTCCCCAAATCAATTTGTCGCTAGGCCTACCTCGGGCACAACGAGGCTCCCAAATTAGGACACGCCTTTATATTCATGCACCATGTGTTTAAATACTGCAATATTTTCTTATGATCCTCACTAACTTGGCTACCTTTTATTTTGTTTTTGTTTTCTTTCTTTTGATTATTCCCCTCCCCAAAGGTTGGTTCGTGCATTCTGGCATCATCATCATACTATACAAGATCCAGGGGCTCTCCGCCTTCTCCTCTTCCTAGTCCACCTAAGGGAAAAAGAAAATGCAAAAGGAAAATGAAATATTCGAGCAATATTAGGAAAGACAACACAATGCCAGTGGAACGAACATAAGCTACTGAAAGTCAAGGTACTCAAGTTCATAATGAGGCCATGACACAACTCGAGCAAAGGTTGTTGAAGCTCCAAGGGGAGCTTGAGCTTATTCGAAATTTGGAAAACCTATCCTTCCCACTCAGTATTCCAGATGTCAATCAACCAAACATCCAAATCCCCATAACTCCTCAGAACACACCAAACAGACAGAATCCTCCCACAACTCATCACACAACTCCACCAAAAAATCCAACTATTCCACCGCAATGCAACACTTGCCACACTCCGAGAAACACCTCACTGATCATACGTGAACCACAAAACTCCACAAATGACCACCTCTATACCTAGGCGCCATGCCATCACAACAACCCCATCTACGTGGAGACTCTGCCACACTCCACCCAACCAATTTCATACACACCTGAATCCAGTGAGAAGGATTTGCTTATCAAGAATTTGGCTGAAGAACTTAAGAAGCTGACTAGCTAAGTTCAAGGTGTTGAAGGAAGCAAGGGAGTTGAAGGGCTGAACTATGAAGACCTCTGCATACAACCCGATGTCGAACTCCCCGAGGGTTACAAATCTCCTAAGTTCGAGATGTTCCACGGTACAGGTGATCCGAGGGTCCATCTGAGGACCTACTTTGATAAGTTGGTAGGAGTAGGAAAAGATGAAAAGATTCGTATGAAGTTATTTATGAGGAGCCTCACAGGGGATGCTCTGTCTTGGTACATCAGCCAAGATCCTAAGAAGGGGTCCAATTGGGTGAACATGGCATCAAACTTCATGGACCCGTTCAGGTTGAATACGGAGAATGCGCCAGATGTGTTCTATAGTCAAAATCTTAAGAAGAAGCCCACAGAAACTTTTCGTGGGTATGCTACTCGCTGGAGATCTGAAGCAACTAAGGTCAGGCCTACCCTAGATGAAGAACAGATGAACATATTCTTTGTCCGAGCACAATACCCACAGTATTATGAGCGGCTGATGGTGATCGAAAACCAAAAATTCTCTGACATTATCAAGTTAGGTGAGAGAATTGAAGAAGGGATCAAAAGCGGAATGGTTACAAATTTTGAAGCGTTGCAGGCTACGAACAAGGAGCTGCAAACTGGCGGTGTGTCTAAGAAGAGAGATGTGGGAGCTGTAATGGTTGCACAGAGGGCTAAATGCCCACTAAAATATTAAACCTACCAAACACCCCCGCTCACATATCAACCAGTACCTTCACCAACATACCAAGCACCCTCGCCCACATACCAGTCAGCACCTCCACCAATATATCAGTCATCCCTACCACCTAATTATCAGCCTACTTCTCCCAAATATTCCCAACCAGCTCCTGTTTACCAAAACTACAACTCTCAACCATCTCACTTCCAGCCATCCCCTACTCGCCAAAAGTTTCCAAGACCTCGACCCAATTTCGACCGCAGGCCGCCCAAACAATACACTGCCTTTGCTGAGCCTATTGACCAGCTATATGAAAGACTGAAAGTTGCTGGTTATGTCACTCATATCCCTGCTATAACCCCTGAGAATCCCTCTCAATGGGTTAATCCAAATATAAGACCCTTGCATACTATTCCGGCATGAAGGGACACACAATCGATGAATGCCGCTCACTGAAAGATAAGATACAATCTCTGATTGATAATAAGGTCATTCTAGCAAAGTAATCTACTCCCAATGTCTGCAACAATCTTATCCCAGACCATAAGGGTGTAGGCATCAATATGATCGAGATATAAGAAGATTGGGACCCAGAGGGGTCGATCGGGTTGATCATAGAAGGTGATGACCCAAAGAAGCCAACAATCACTCTTAATCCTATCATAGTACAGATTCAGCCATCCAGAGATGTTGAGGTAACGACGTCAGTCCCATTTGAGTTTGAAGCGGCACCACCTGCAGATGCACCTGTGCCATTTGAGGTTGAAGTCATGCCACCTGCTAAGGCACCCGTCCCATTCGAAGTGAAAGTAGCTGCACCAATCGCAGTGGCGGAGAGTCATAAGATCACTTTCCACGAGGACGAGCTGCCACCTGAAGGGTTAAGTCACAGCAAAGCACTGCACATCACTGTGCAATGTGAGGACCACTTCATCACCAGGATTTTGATCGATGGGGGATCCAACCTCAACATCTGTCTATTGACAACTCTCAAGAAATTGGGTAATGGGTTGTACGAGATCAGATAGGGGTCTATGAATGTAAAAGCTTTCGACGGTTCTCGGAGGTCTACCATTGGTGAGATCAGTCTTTGTTTGCAAATGGGAACTACATGGTTCGAGGTTGATTTTCAGGTGATAGACATATCAACATCCTACAACCTGTTATTGGGACGTCCATGGATACATGCCGCTGGGGCCGTGGCATCAACATTACATCAGGCAGTGAAGTTTGAATGGAACCACCAGGAAGTGATCATCCATGGAGCTGGAAGCAACCCCATCTATAGTCGCCAGACCATCCCGGTGGTTGAAGGTAGAAGAAGGCTGGGTGGAGAAACCTACCACCATATTGAGGGGGTCAATGCAATAGACAAAGACAAATGGTGGGACAGTAAGATTGAAAGCATACTAAACTGGAGTAGGTATGAGCTTGGAAGAGGAATCGGTAAGAATCTTCAAGGGATCTCCAAGCCAATACAGCTCAAACGCCATAGGACCACTTTTGGTCTGGGATACAAATACACATGTCAAGAGTACAAAAACTGGTTTCCACCATGGCACGGTCATTATTATCCATTGGAACAGCCGATACTGCATCTGGAGCATACCTTTCAGCATGCCGATATCATATGGGGGTCAGAAGAAGAAGAAGAAGCATTTGATGCCTTGAAGGATCTATTCTTGGAAGATGATAATATGGGCTGTTGCGTCATTGTTGAGGAGGAGGAGGAGGAAAGCCCTTCCATCCAAGCCGTGAGCAAATGATCATTACTTAAGAACTGGACTGTCAGAAAATCCAGGGCCCGGCGAGTCCCGGGGTAGCAAGGCTGAACAAGCATTGTCTATTTTTATTCGCTAAATGATTTCCTTTTTCGCATTTCTATTTTTTGCAATAAGATCTTTGATGTTTCAAAATATTTTCTTAAATTATCAAAACGTTTTATGTTTTAATGAATCAATATTTATTATTATTACTGTTTTTCTCTCATCAATTCTTTCAATACATCATTACTATTTCCTATCTTGATGAACCAATGACTGTGACATGCAGCGAGACAACGCAACAAACGGATAGGGATTCGGAAGAAGAGGATGATATCATACCTGATGAAATTGTCAAAGAAGTTGAGAATTTTGAGAACAGAGCTAAGTACAACCTGAATGAGACTAAGATCGTCAACCTGGGGGATTCAAAAATTATCAAAGAAACTCGCATCAGCATTCACTTATCGCCATCAGAGAAGAAGGAATACACATAATTCTTGAAAGAATACGAAAACATATTTGCATGGTCGTATGATGACATGACTGGTCTAAGTACATCTATTGTGGCTCACAAACTGCCAACTTATCCAATGTGCCCGCCAGTAAAACAGAAGCTTAAAAGGTTCAAGCCTGACATGCGTTTGAAAATCAAAGAGGAAGTTACCAAGAAAATCAATGCCAAGGTTCTTCGGGTGGTTGAATATCTGACATGGTTAGCCAACATCGTGCTAGTACCTAAGAAGAATTGAAAGGTCAGGGTTTGTGTCGACTACCGAGATCTCAACCGGGCCAGTCTGAAGGATGATTTCCCTCTTCCAGACATACACATCCTGATCGACAATTGTGCCAAACATGAACTTCAGTTGTTCGTGGATTGCTTTGCTGGTTACCACCAGATTTGGATGGACGAGGAGGATGCTGAGAAAACGGATTTCATTACACCGTGGGGAGTCTACTGTTATAAGAGGATGCCTTTCGGCCTAAAGAATGTTGGGGCCATCTATAAGAGAGCTATGACCACTATCTTCCATGACATGATACACAAAGATATCGAGGTGTATGTGGATGACGTCATTATCAAGTCCAAGAAATCTATCGACCACATAGCAGATCTGAGAAAGTTCTTCAACAGGTTAAGGAAATACAACTTGAAATTAAACCCCGCGAAGTGTGCATTCGGGGTTCCCGCTGGAATATTACTTGGGTTCATTGTCAGCCGTCGGGGGATAGAATTGGATATGTCTAATGTCAAAGCCATCCAAGAGTTACCACCACCAAAGAACAAGAAAGATGTGATGAGTTTCCTGGGATGCCTTAACTACATCAGCCAGTTCATAGCTTAGTCCACGGTCATATGTGAACAAATATTCAAGATGCTGAAGAAAGATGATGCAATCAAATGGACCGAAGACTGTCAAAGGGCCTTCGACAGAATCAAATAGTACTTGTCAACACCACCAATCTTGGTACCACCAGAGCCAGGTAGGCCCTTGCTACTCTACCTCGCAGTATTAGATGGAGCTTTCAGATGCATTCTATGGTAGCATGACGAGACGAGGAGAAAAGAGCAGGCTATATATTATCTGAGTAAGAAGTTCACTCCATACGAGGCACGATATTCTCTACTAAAACGTACCTGCTGTTCTCTAACCTGGGTAGAACAAAAGCTAAGGAATTACTTCTCTGCCTACACCATATACCTCATATCGAGGATGGATCCCTTGAAGTATATCTTTCAGAAGCCCATGACCACTGGCAAGCTAGCCAAGTGGCAAATCCTGTTAAGGGAGTTCGACATTGTCTATGTGACTCAGAAAGTGGTCAAGGGACAAGAGTTGGCAGACCATCTTTATGAGAACCCTGTGGATGGAGAATATGAACCCCTGAAAATGTATTTTCCTGATGAAGAGGTGTCATTCATAGCAGAAGATATTGCAGAATCCTATGACGGTTGGAGAATGTTCTTCGATGGATAGGCGAATTTCAAAGTAGTCGGCATTGGAGTTGTCCTGGTATCGGAAACTGGTCAGCATTATCTGGAATCTGCTAAACTCAGATTCCCATGCACCAACAATATGGCGGAATATGAAGCCTGCATCTTAGGGCTCAACATGGCCATTGACATGAATGTTCAAGAGTTGCTAGTAATTGGTGACTCAGATTTGCTAATACACCAAGTGCAAGGAGAATGGGCTACCAAGAATTCCAAGATACTACCGTATCTGCACCATGTGCAGGAATTGAGAAAGAGGTTACGAAGATAGAATTTCGGCACGTCCCTAGAATTCAAAACGAGTTTGCCGATGCACTGGCCACTCTATCATCCATGATACAACACCCAGATAAGAACTTCATTGACCCTATTCCTGTAAAGATCCATATCCAGCCGGCCTACTGTTCCCATGTTGAAGAGGAAGCAGACGGAAAATCATGGTTCCATGATATCAAGGAGTATTTGTCAAAGGGAGAGCACCTAGAGCTTGAAAATCATACTCAGAAACGCACGATTCGGAGATTATCCAACATTTTCTTTCACAGTGGAGGAATCCTGTACATGATAACTCCCTAATTGGGATTATTGAGATGTGTTGATGAAAGGAAGCTTCCAAATTACTTGAAGAAATCCACGCTAGAACCGGTGGTCCACATATGAATGGTTTTGTCTTGGCCAAGAAGATACTCAGATCCGGTTATTTCTGGATGACCATAGAAATGGACTGCATGCAGTATGTTCGAAAATGCTATCGATGCCAGGTATATGAAAATATGATAAAGTTACCCCCAAATGAGATCAATGCAACTAGCTCGCCTTGGCCGTTTGCCGCCTAGGGAATGGACGTCATTGGACCGATCGAGCCTATCGCCTCAAATGGACACAGGTTCATCTTGGTAGCAATCGATTATTTCACTAAATGGGTCGAAGCAGCATCTTACAAAGTAGTGACTAAGAAAGTCATGGCAGACTTTGTTCGCGACCACATTGTTTGTCGATTCGGAGTTCCAGAGTCAATCATCACTGACAACGACTCTAATCTCAACAGTGACTTGATGAAGGCCATGTGCGAAACTTTCAAAATCAAGCACAAGAATTCAACAGCCTATAGACCTCAGATGAATGCATCTGTAGAAGCCGCCAACAAGAACATCAAGAAGATATTGAGGAAGATGATAGAAAAGCACAAACAGTGGCACGAGAAGTTATCATTTGCTTTTTTGGGCTACCGCACCACAGTCCGTACATCAACTGGGGCAACTCCTTACTTGCTGGTTTATGGTACGGAAGCTGTTATTCCCACCGAAGTGTATATTCCTTCCTTAAGAATCATACAAGAAGATGAGCTCAGCGATGTAGAATGGATAAAGAGTCGTTATGAGCAACTAGCCCTCATAGACGAAAAAAGGATGAATGCAGTGTGTCATGGACAATTTCATCAGAACAGAATGTCCAGAGCCTTCCATAAAAGAGTCAAGCAAAGACAGTTCACACCGGGGAAGCTGGTGTTAAAGAAGATCTTTCCACATTAAGATGAAGCCAAAGGGAAATTCTCTTCCAACTGGCAAGGTCCGTGTATGGTTCACCGAGTATTGACAGGAGGAGCACTTATACTTGTAGAAATGGACGGAGAAGTCTGGCCAAAGCCAATCAATTCAGATGCAGTCAAACAATATTATGTGTAACTTTCTATGATTTTCTCAATGATGTAATTGAACTACGCCTGACCTGATTCCCGTTTAAGAGGGGATACGTAGGCAGCCATATGGGTTCGGTCACAATTCAATTAAATTTTCATTTTCCCCCGCAATTGGAAACTGGGGCAGAATTTTGAGGAGGACCCTCAAAATTCCAAAGCAACTTCAGCCAATCACAGCATGCACAACAGTCAGAGTCGTCAACGCATCTAACTGTGGCAGAATTATGAGGAGGACCCTCAAAATTCCGTATGATGAGAGGTTGCAATGTCGTGAACCGTGACACAGTCGTCGGTTCACATAAATTTCTTAAAATATATTTTATACTATGTCTTTACAAAATCATGCATGCTTGATTTCATAAAATAGCTCTGTTCAGCAAACGCTACCCCGATGATATAAACAAGATCATTCGACCAAGCAGAACAAGACAGGCAAAGCCAGCGGAGATACGAACCAACCTCCCCCTCTACATAACTCACGATTTTTCTTTGGATGCAGGAACAAAGAAACAAACATGCTTCAGGGTCACAAATCTCAACACAGTCGTAAAACGCCAAAAAATTGCTTCAGCACGAAGGATAACATGCTCTGTGGTCATAGTTTTCGTAATAATCGCCATAAGGCAATCTGCTACCAGCTAAGAAATTTTACTATCATCTGCTATTTATTTTCTTGCATAAGACTAATCTCTGCCTTCCACATCTTGCATAAGGCTAATATTCTGCCTTCTGCTTGCATGAGGCTAATCTCTGCCTTCCGTTTGCATAAGGCTAATCTCTACCTTCCCCTGCATAAGGCTAATCTTCTGCCTTCCATATCTTGCATAAGGCTAATATTCTGCCTTCCGCTTGCATGAGGTTATGCTCTACCTCCATTTGCATAAGGCTAATCTCTTCCTTCCACATCTTGCATAAGGCTAATCTTCTGCCTTCCTTTGCATGAAGTTAAGCTCTACCTCCATTTTCATAAGGCTAATCTGCCTTCTACATCTTGCATAAGGCTAATCTCTGCCTTCCACATCTTGCATAAGGCTAATCTCTGCCTTCCACATCTTGCATAAGGCTAATCTCTGCGTTCCACATCTTGCATAAGGCTAATCTCTGCCTTTCACATCTTGCATAAGGCTAATCTCTTCCTTCCACGTCTGCGTAAGGCTAATCTCTACCTTCCTTTGTATGAGACTAAGCTCTGTCTCGATACTTGCATGAGGCTAAGTTCTACCTCCAATTTACTTCTTCACCGAGACTAAGCACTGTCTCTCCAGCATTATCTACTCTGCTTCTCTTTCGGGCTAAGCTCTGCCCTTCAATTCGCAAGACTAAGCTCCATCTTGTCAGCATCATATTTTTGCATTTCATGGGGTGAAATGTCGCCAACTTTTCCAAAGGCGTAATAGTCTAACAGCATCATCCTCATAGCTGGAAGACACCATGTCATGGCCTAAGGATCTCTCAATTTTGCATATCATTATTCAAAGGCGTCATAGTTTGGAGGCACCATCTTCATGGGCCGAGAATATCATTTCGTGGCCTGTGAATCTCTCATCAAACAATTCATGGCCCAGAACATCATGGTCTAAGGACGTCATCCCTAATCGTCCAAAGACTACTTTCATAGTCAACCAGGAACTTGCATCATGTTTAAGTTTACACACAATATACGCTTGTATTGCTTTTATTTGCAAGTGACCCGTTGAGCAATGGCTATCCCAGCAGGAGCTATCCCGCTCCAGTTCTCCCAACCATATCAAACCTAACCATTCCCGTAAGTTGTTCACTCATCCATCCCTAGATGTTGTGTTTGTTCTTGCAATGATTTCACCGGTATACTTCACTGATGGATCCGGAACTACATACGGCCTGATTCTTGTAAAACCAGGGATATGTAGGCCGCTCAGAAGCCAGGGTGCGGCCCAAATCTCAAACTGTTTTGCTCGGTCAAAAATTGGCCATCATATCTTTATCCGACAACTCTTTCATCCTTTTTGGGTAAAGATGGGCTTCGTACTCGCTCAGTTACACCTAGTTAAGCTACTGATGCCTGGAAAGAATATAAAACAGTCTCACCCTATTTTAAACAGATTAGTAATAATGATGTACCTCTTAACACTTATAATAACATGCTTTAGGTGGAATAACTTATAACAAATCCCTTTAATAACTCTGTTAACTATTGTACATTACCCCACGCCTAGGCAAGCCTTAGGTTAGGTAATGAACTTTTTTGTAAATTTGGAAACTGTCTCCTTTTTGTGTTTACTGCTTAATGGTTAACATGCTTAAACAATCAGTAGGCAAAATGATAGGGCCCTGCTTCTGAAGTTATAAACCAGATTCGCATATCTCCTGCATTCTGATACTCATATAGACATCATGTTTTAGGATCCTGCTTAATAATACTGCCCTTGTTTGTGCTTGAGTCGTGTTTTTATGTGCACTATCTGTGGAGGTAAATCTGAGCCTCTAATTGCTTCTTTTTGCCTTATTTGATAAAGTCCAATTTGTTCTTGCCTATCGCCTTAGTATTTTCTCCTTTTAACCTTAGGGGTCTGTCTAGAACTGCCTATAGGTGGAGGTCCTAAATTCCTCCGGGACCATTAAGAAGGGACGAGTAACATCACGCAATAGAGGTCGCTAAATAAAAATCTCTTAAGTAACCGCTAAAGGGTGGGAAAGGGTAGATATGAATATGATGACCGGTGCACTAATGCCACGTGTAGGCCCTCTTCTGAGGAGTGATTATCGGGCATTGTACCGATGTGATCCTATAGGATAAATAACTTAGTACCCCCTATTCCTTATATATATGCATAGGTTATGAATCATTAGACTTCAAATCTTTTAAAACTTTAGCACATATGTGTGCTTATACTAAAAATCTTTTTTTTTTTAAAACCTTTACTTGTTTAAACTCTAATCGCTTATTTGCTACTTGTCTAAATTCAAAATGTTGTTTGGCCGGGAACCACAGTTGTGGACTTTGAGGGGTGCCTAACACCTTTCCCTCAAAGTAATTTTAAGCCCTTACCCAATCTCTCTAATTAGTGTTGTAATAGGTGCCCTAACACACCATAACTCATTAGGTGGCGACTCTCCAATTCCATATATACCCCCTTTTCCAAAAGGAAACGAGCTGTCCCGATAATGTCAAAAACCCTGACCGATCTGAAAAGAGAAGGAAAAAGGGGGCGCGACAGCATGACACTCTATTTCAAGAAGGAACCTCTCAGGTTCTACCTCCTTATTTCAATGGACAACACTTTTCTCATTTGAAAGTGCGTATGGAAACATACACGATGCCAAATGACATTAAAATTTGGCGTGTGATAAAAAAAAAAAAATTCTGATCCCACCAAAGAAGGATGCAAATGGTCAAGTCATCGTATCAACTGATCCTCTTGACTTAGATGACTACACTGATGAACAGAGTTGTTGTCATAATTGTAAAAGCCAAAGAAAAATGTAGATGCTATCAGTGGAGAAGATAATGAAAAGATATCAAGTTGTGAAACAACCAAAGAAATGTGGGATAAACTGGAGGTCACGTACGAATGACCAACAAAGTAAAAGAAACAAGGATAAATCTTTTGGTTCGGGACTACGAGCTATTTCAAATGAAGGATGGAGAATCAGTGGTAGAGATGTTCTCTAGGTTCAGCAAAATTATTAGAGATTTGAAGTCCTGTGGCATACCTATCAAGAGCGCTGAACAGGTTAAAAAAATTCTCAAGAGTTTACCTACCAATTGGTAGCCAAAAGTCATCGCTTGGGAATGTCAGGATCTTGACAAAATTTCCTACGATGAACTTACAGGTGATCTAATTGCTTTTGAGAAAACTTACTTGGATAGACAAATTCAAGAAAAGAAGAAAACCGTTACCTTTAAGGCAATTGTGGCTAAACCAGAAAATGAAGAAGAAGAAGAAGAAGAAGAAGAAGAAGAAGAAGAAGAAGAAGAAGAAGAAGAAGAAGAAGAAGAAAAAAGGAGGAGAAGAACAAGATGAAAACATTGCCATGCTCTCTCAAGTTGTAACAAACATGATTAGGAAAAACAGGAATAGTAGAAGAGGGAAGCCTAACTTAAGGAAAGGAAGGATAAATAATGAAACTGATAAAAATGATGGAAGGTGCCATGAATGTGGAAAGTTTGGTCATATTCAAGGTGATTGTCCTGAACTAAAGAAGAAACTTAACAAAAACATGCAAAATAAGAAATCCTTCGGAGCATGGAGTGATGAAGAAGAGTCTGATCATGAGGAAGTTGCTAATATATGTTTAATGGCCATAATAAAAATGAAGATTCACGGGATCTTGGACTAATGGCAAATGGAGATGATGAGGAAGACAAATTAAGAGAACTTGGCCTTATGGAAGACGAAGGAACTAGTGAGGTGCGTCTTCCCTTATGCCCTAATTGTGATGAACTTCAAGAATTTGTTGATATTGCTCTTGCAGTTGTGAATGAACTTAGAAAGACCAAGAGAGAAAAGAAAGTTTGGGCCCTGAAACTAGAAGTATGTGAAATTGAGCGTGATATGCTATCCGATGAAGTAAATGAGCTTCAACTTCAATTGAATGGATTGAAAAAATCCACTAGTTACAGCTCAGTCAAATCAAATCAGACTACTCATGACAAACATAAATTTCTTGCTTGTTCCTTTTATGATAAATATGTCCATAGTACTAACCAATGCATGAACACAATTAGAGCAGAAAAAGGCTCTGGAAACTCTAATGGTCCATTATGTTTTTAGTGGTAAAAGGGGTCATACCTCAAAACATTTCTTAAACTCCTCAACGCACTATTAAACCCCAAAAGTACGTATTCTACAACCCTAAAAATATTAGCCTACCACAACACCACGAAACCCTTGAATTTAGGTGAAATTTTACGGGGCCTTACACTGAGGACTTCGTAGTTAAGCATGCAGATAAGCATGTGTTTTTTCAGAAAATGGGGAGACATGAAGCCTCTCACTAGTTCTTCTATTTGAAGACATATTTGACGCCTTGCCAAAGGGAGTTTGTTGGGCCATGCTCATGTTGTCCATCCAAAGGCCCAATGGACTAATCCTATTCTCTTTTGATTTCCATTCCTATTCAGAATTGGATTCGGTTTTTATTCCTATTTAGAGTTGGTTTTGGATTTAAGAGAAAGCACTACTCATTATCTATAAATAGAGCACCTAGAAGAGTTGTTCTATGATCATTGGTTGTCTTTGAAACACTTTAGCACATATTAGTGATTTTTTAGAGAGCTTTCATCAAGAGAGAAGAGAGGATAAAAGGTATTTGTTTTGCTGTAAATTTTGTTCCGACCAGCCAACTTCAAACCATATTTTTCGCTAAGTTAACCGTTGGATTGGGATGAAGTTTTGACTGTGTGTTTGTAACATCTTAGTCTTCGATTTGAATGGTGGATATTGGATTTCGAAGCCCGTAGCATCTGATTTTGACCCCTAAACATCAACTACATTTTTTAGACTTCTCCTCTTTCTTCAACTTGATTTGTTATTGCTATTGTTGATCGGCATTTGACACTTGTTGTGTAGCTAATTTTTATAACTTTGTAACCCTCTTATTGTTATAGTGGTATTTCTCAGATGTTTTTGATCCCGTAGTTTTTTACCTTCAATTTGAAGGGTTGTTTGTTAAATGGAAGCCATAGAAGCTTCAAAATGCAGAGATCTTGAGGAATCAGAGAAGAGAAGAGAGAATTGGGGAATTTCCCTTTTATGTTATATCTTAAAATAAGTTGTCAACGCTTTGTTATATAAAGTCTATAACTACTCTTTGTATAATTAACTTCCTAACCACTATATAAAAATATCTAATTACACTAACAACTTGTCACGTCATCAATACTCTCAACACTCTTCTTCAAGTTGTATAGTGGTTAGTGATTGAGCACTCCCAGCTTGGACAATAAAAAGTCATGTTGTGCCTTCCCCAATCCTTTGGTGTGAATGTCTGACAACTGCATATCTGTGGATATATGACTTGTTCTAATTAAACCCTCTTGTACTTCTCCCTAACGAAATGACAATCGATCTCTATGTGTTTGGTCCTCTCATGGTATATGGGATTTGCTGCAATTTGGATTGCAGCTTTACTATCATAAAACAACTTCACCGGTAACATCAGTTTGATCTTGATCTCATTGAATAATCAAATCAACCTTACAAATTCTGCAATAACATTCACCATACTCTTATACTCTGCCTCTACTAAGCTTCTTGAAATTGAGTTTTGCTTATTCGACTTCCAAGAGATCAAGGAGTCCACTAGTTTTACCACGAAGCACCTTAGAGACTTCCTTGTCATTGGACAAGTTGCCCAATCAACATCACAATACACTGAGAGCTGTCTTGAATGCTTGCTTGGATAAATATCCCAAGCCTGGTGCATCTTCCAATACCTCACCACTCGCAAGGCACCTTCTATATGAGATTTCTTGGGCCTATGCACATATTGGCTTAGGTTTTGTACCGTATATTCTATATATGGTCTTGTCATTTTCAAGTAAAGTAACTTTCCATCTAGCTTCTGATAACAAGTATGGCCAGGTAGTAAATCATCAACATGAGCCTTCCTTGTGTTGTTCTGATCAAATTCCACACTAGTAAACCTCTAATTTATCTCCAAAGGTGTACTAGCTGGTTTAGAACCAGCAAGGCCAAGATCTACAACCAAATCTAAGGCAAACATTCTATTACAAACCACAATCCCATGTTTGCTCCTAGCAATTTTAAGACCAAGAAGGTATTTCATCTCCCCCAAGTCATTGATCTTGAAACGATGTTGCAACATGGATTTTACCTCAAGAATCAGAGACTGGGAGGACCCTGTGATGAGTAGGTCATCCACATAGAACAAGATGAGCACCTGATCTAACCCAGGAGACTTGGTAAAAAGAGAATAGTCATGGTGACTCTGCCGAAATCCTGCAGCTACAAAAGCTTCACTTAGCTTCAAGTTCCACTGCCGAAAGGCCTATTTCAGACCATACAAGGTACTATCGGCTTTGTGTATAACCTTTTGTTACCAATCTCGCCTTATACTTATAAAATTCCCCTATTGCATTATACTTGATTTTAAAGAATGTCACGACCCTAATTTTCCTCCGTAAGATGTCGTGATGACACCTAGTCCTAAGGACTAGGCAAGTCTAATACTTACTGAATTAATGGAAAACTCAACCAACAACTATAATATATGAAACATAATTTATTTTATACAAATCCAACAATCCCAAAGCCGATAGTACAAGTAATAAGCTCTATTGCGCTTACTAGGAAAATAAATCTTCTAAGTACAACTGTTCCGAAATAGAAATAGACAGTATACGTACAATATCAGAAAATGACTTCGAGGCATGAGAACGCGACAACAGTTATACCTTGAGTCTCCACAGCAAACCCCGAACAGCTAGCTAGCGATCAACCAACTTCGACGTACCTGAATCTGCACACAAACTATGCATAAACGTAGCATGAGTACACTATAGCGGTATCCAGTAAGTATCAAGACTAGCCTCGGTGGAGTAGTGACGAGGAGAAGTCAAGACACCTATTAGATATAATAACTTGTACAAGTATAAATGTCAAACTAACAGGGGACAATATCAATATTAAGCTAAGTATGATAACAATAACAAAACATTGCTTGTAATAGGATACTAAGAGCAACAATTTGCAACGAGACCCAACAGGTAATAACGTCGTGAAGTAAGCTTAATACAGTTTAAGTCTGGTGAAACCAAGTAAAGAAAACAAGTAACAACTCAATAATAGCAACCGCTTCCACATAGGATTTGTTCAAGGATTTTCTCGAGGCACTTCACCTCATAGTCCCAATTCACGGGTCCCAATTCATGAACCCTAATCTCTTGGCATCTTGTGCCCACATTACAATTCACAATCGCACGCACGACTCACGTGTTGAGGAAGTGACAATAATCTCGTATCTGCACGGACAACTCACGTGCCAACAATAACAATAACTCATGACTACACGGTCAACTCACGTGCCAATAAGATAACTCTCACATAGAAGGCAAGTAAACGGGGGTAAATATAAATGGTGAATATCATCAGAATTCATCTTTTTTAAACTAATATGGGTGATAAGTTACGTATATTCTTTTGTAAATGTTCTATTACAACTCAATTCAACAAGTACAAGTATAGGCAACGAATGGCACATAGGAAACAAACACCACTAAACGTACAATGTATAACTCACACAAGTTAGGCACACCACTCGACAAATATCGTCAATAACAATGCCCCCAGGCCATCACAAGTCATCACAAATCATTCCCCGACATATTCCACCTTGTCTCGCCACATGCGCAACAATGAAGTAAATGCCCACCTTGTCTCGCCACACGCGCATAATAATATTCTCACCTTCTCTCGCCACATGCGAAAACCCACATAGCCCGCCTTGTCACGCTGCATGTGAAAATATCAATAATAACAATAGCACGAGAAACTTACGTGCGAACACCCCGACAATCCTCTCAACAATACCGCTTGTGTCAAAAGTATAACAACGCAATATAAGTTCTTTGACCACATGTGCCAATATGCCACAACCCTTCCTCAAAACAATTTCAATACAACAACCCCGCATAACCCTCGACTCAACAAAACTGCGTACAACAACAACAACAACGACAACGACGACGACGACAATAACACGAGAGTACGACAAGTAAATCAACCCAGGAACTACAAACACAAAGAAACGGAAGAACGAGCTCACAGTGAAAGACACATAGGTAATAATGGTTTCCACAAGAATAGGTGAACAAAGGGTGAGATAATGTGTAACAATGATTCCACATAAGTATATGTCAGCAGTGAAAGGGATAACAAAATTTTAGTTAAGGTTAATCAATTAGGGATAAGATAATAATAGCTTGAATTAAGGTTAAGTAAATACAGAATAGACATCAATAACTTCAATTAAGGTTAAGCAATCACAAAAAATACATCATGGCAATAAAAAGGTGACAACTTCAATTAAGGCACATAAGAGTTCATTGTCAACAAGGGTAGAACATGAATCAATCATCTCCAAAGAAGACATGTAAGGGTGAATTTAGTAAATGGAGGATTTAACATGACAAGACAACTTCACTTTAATGAACATAAGAACCTAAGATCCCTAAACGGTCAAATTTCCACAAATAAGCCCGAGTACATACTCGTCACCTTGCGTACACGGCCTTCACATGACACAATTGGCACAAATGACTCAAATCCCAAGGGGTAGTTTCCCCAACGAAAAGTTAGGAAAGATACTTACTTCAAAGAAGCTAGTCTGATACTCTAAAATGAGCTTCTTGTGTGAAACAACCTGCGGACGACTCAAATCTAGTCAAAATAACTTAATATCATAACTATAAATCATGGGAACAATTCCCAATAATAAAGCTTCTATCTTTAATTAATACTCAAAAGTCAAGCCAAAAAGTTCAACTCCGGGCCCACACCTCTGAAGCTGACAAAATTTACAAAATTCAAACACCCACACCGATACGAGTCCAACCATACTAAAATTATCAAATTCTGACATCATATCTTCCTTCAAATCATCGTTTTACATTTTCAAAGGTTTTCACAAAAATTCTCATTTTCTCCCATTCAAATATCTAATTTAATGATAATAACAGTTATGGAATCATGATATATAATTAATTTCGAGTGAAGAGCACTTACCCCAATCAAACACGTGAAGAACCACCCAAAAATCACTCATATTCGAGGTCTCTAGCATAAAAGATGATAAATGGAACAAACTTGGGTTGGGAATAAATATTCTGTTGCCCGGGCATTACACATCGCGATCACTAAAAATCGATGCGATCGCGAAGAAGAAACAATCACTGCCCCAAAATGTACTATGTGATTGCGAAGGAGAACTAACACTGCCCGCATAAAAAGCACTACGCCAACACGGAAGAAGGGAAGCGAACACAGTTCATTAATGACTCAGGCATCGCGATCACGGACCATTCTGCACGAACACGAAGAACAAAGCCTTTGCCTCCCCAGCATGGTTGACACTATGCGAACGCATATGACCAAATGCGAACACGAAGAAACAACACTCACAAGCACGCGATCGCGTACAGAACCATGCGAACGCAAAGAAGAAAAAAGGAGCAGCTGAACCTTCACGATCGCAGAGAAGAATATGAGACACTAGCAATCATCATTCCAAAATAGGAGGAAATGGCTCGTATCCCATCCGGAACACACCCGAGGCCCTCGGGACCCCGTCGAAACGTACCAACTAGTTCCGTAATACAATGCGAACCTGATCGAGGTCTCAAATTACATCAAACAACATCAAAACTATGAATCGCACCTCGAATTAAACTTAATGACCTTATGAACTCTCAAATACTACAACCTGCGCCAAAACATATCAGATCAACCCGGAATGACGTTAAATTTCGTGCAAGTCTCAAATGATACAACTGAGCTATACCAACTCTCGAAATCAAAATCCAAACACGATATCAACAAAGTCAAATATCAGTCAAACCTCTCAATCTTCCAAACCTTTAACTTTATAATTTCCGCCAAAATGCATCAAGTCACCCTACGGACCTCAAAACCCGAATCCAGACATACAACTAAGTCCAAAATTACCATACAGAGCTATTGGAATTAATAAACCACCATTCCGTAGTCGTCAATACAAAAGTCAAACACTGGTCAACTCTTACCGTTTAAGCTTCTAAAACAAAAATCATCCTTCTAAACCAATCCCGAATTACCTGAAAATTGAACTCGACCACACACACAAGTTATAATACACAACACGAAACTATTCGAGACTTAAGCCACCGAACGGGCCACCAGTTCTCAAAACGATCGGCCTGATCGTCACAAAGCCCCATTTGCACCCAATGGGCCTTTATTAGCTGGTAGGTCAACTAGAGTCCAAGTATGATTATCATTCAAAGACTTCAGTTCTTGGTCCATGGCATCAACCATTTGGAATCTTGTAAGTATTCAACAAAAGACTTTAGCTCTTTAACATAAGAGAAGTTGCAAAGGGACTTATAATAGGAAGGAGAGATTGCAACATAAGACGTGTAGTCAGTAATAGAACTTCTATAGACTGCATTAGCCTCTGAAGATCCACCAGGAGGCTTAGATTCTCCATGAATGAAGCCATTTAGACAATCAGGTGTCTTAGCGAGTCGAGATGACCTTCTCACAACCGCCCTTCGAGGCATATGTCTTATAGGGTGGTCAACTAACCGCCCTTCGAGGCTGGGACCGCAGGAGCGGTCCCGCACCTGCGGCTAGTTCATGAATTGTCAAGGGAATTAACTACTAAATCTTAGAAAAAAATCTAGGTTTTGAGTAGTAAATGGGATTTTGAGAATTTGGTGAATTATCAAGATTCTTGTTGTGAATTAAAGTAAGAGTTGCATAATTATGATCCTTAGGCTACGTGTGAGCGATCCCTTCGAGAATTTTCGAAATCCGAGCGCGGGGGCCTGGGGTTGAAATTCCAAAATCCTTCAAGAATTGTGAATTTGGGTTAATAGCTTAATCCTTCTTCCTTGATCATGAATTTATGTAATTCTTCTATATTTGAGATTCGGGCACATCCTTGATCCGAGGGGTGATTTCGTCTCGAGGTGAGTCTCCTTTCCAACCTTGTAAGGGGGAAATGTCCCCATAGGTTCCTTGTTGCTATATGTATATGTTGTGGGGGGCACGTACGTACCAAGTGACGAGAGTTCGTACGTGGCGACTATATTGCTATGTCGGGTAGCTTTAGGACTCACAAGCATGCCTCTAGGTGCCTTAATTGTAACTTTGTACGTGTTATGAGTTGTAATTACTGTTGAGGTGATACGGAAATGTGAAACCTTGTGATTTAAATCCCAGTTGCCTATCCGTGGTATTGACACAGTCCTGTTGAGTTCACTGTTGAGTTGGTACACACATGTACTTATATATATATGCACTTGTTATCGAGTCAGCACACGAGTCGCAGGTATGATGCGCGATTGTGGGTTAGCTTATTACTATATCGAGTCAGCACACGAGTCGCAGGTATGATGCGCGATCGTGGGTTAGATTATTACTATATCGAGTCAGCACACGATTCACAGGTATGATGCGCGATCGTGGGTCAACTTATTACTATATCGAGTCAGCACACGAGTCGCAGGTACGGTGCGCGATCGTGGGTCAGTTTATTACTATATCGAGTCATCACACGAGTCGCAGGTACGGTGCGCGATCGTGGGTCAGCTTATTACTATATCGAGTCAGCACGCGAGTTGCAGGTATGATTCGCGGTCGTGGGTTAGCTTATGACCTCAGTCCCTATGACCACCCTTATGACTCCGTCCGGTCGTCTCGTCCTGGTATTGTATGATCACTTGAGTTCTGAGTCGCTTACAATTGGATTGTCAGGTATTGGTTAAGAGGAGGTATTGGTAATATGCTATTCATTTTTCAGTTATTATCTGGACTACATTACTTGCTATGTATTTTCTGTTTACTGCTTCACATACCTAATGCTTTAGCCATATCTTGTTATATATCATATTGTTGGACCTTAGTGAGTGTCTAGTCGACCTCTCATCACTACTCCTTCGAGTTTAGACGGGATACTCACTGGGTACATAATTATTTATGTACTCATGCTGCACTTCTTCTTCTCTACTTAATTGTACAGGTCCGGAGGTTGGTACTTCTGATTATCAGGCCGGTGCTAGGTACTGACTTATGTTGATTAGACTTCACGGTGAGCTGCTCTTCCTGACGATCCTTGGCAGCACCCTGAAGTTTCCTTTTGTCATTTTCCCGTCTATTTCATTCAGATTGTGGACTTGTATATATATTATCCTTGTATATTCAGATAGTTTCCTGTGACACTCGTGACATTAGTTCCTGGCACACACGTAGTGTATATTTTGGGTTTTGGGCTGTATATTCATACATATGCTTTATTTTGGCCATGTATTGTTATGATTTTATTTTCATATCAAGCTATCATCATGTTTAATTGTTTTAAACTGGTAAATATTGACTTGTTTAATCAAATGGGAAGGGTAACACCTAGTGTAATTGATATTGGCTTGCCTAACCCCGATGTTGGGCGCCATCGCGACCCGCATTAGGATTTGGGTCGTGACATGCTAAAGATTTGTTTTTCTTCCAAAAAACACCTCAAAGGGTGATTTTCTTGACAATGTAGTAGAGGGGATTATGTTAATAAGACAAACAACATTTTGGATACAAACACCCCAAAACCTTAAAGGTATGGACCCTGGAAACATGATAGTTCTGGCTACTTCAAGAATTTAGCGATGCTTCATTTCTATAACTCCCTTCTGTTGTGGTGTGTGTACATAAGAGCTTTGATGCATAATGTTTGCATTACTAAACATTTGTGCACAATGGGAGAAATCTGCACCATTGTTAGTTCTGAAGTTATTAATAGTACTATTAAATTGTACCTTTACGAGCAGTAAGAATTCCTTTATTACAACTAAAACATCACTTTTCAATCTGACCAGGAACACCCAAACTATCCTACATCAGCCATCAACTAGAGTAAAGAAATATCTTTTGCTATCAAAAGTTGCTACCTATAAGTTCCGGTCCCAAACATCTCATGAATCAAATCAAACACATCCTTAGCTCTACTAGTACTTTGCTGAAAAGAAAATCTAGTTTGTTTTGCTAGTGGGCAAATAGAACAAGACTTAACATGATGAAACCTACTACTAAGTTTATTGTTATACTGGAGTATGTGTAAGTTGTAGAACCTTGTGAGGAACATGACCCAACCTCCTGTGCCAAAGATCTTCATCGCTTATGACACTTACTATTGATGTACACACTTTATACTTGAATGACTGATGCCAATAATGGAGTACATCCCGCATTTCACCGGTCCCCTTCACCTTCCCAGTGCGAAGGTCCTGCATAAGGCAAAGGTCAGGAAAGAATGTCATGCAACAGTTTAGATCCTTACTGAATTTCAATACTGAAAGTATGTTTTATCTAAAATCTGGTACACACAACACATTAGAGATATTCCCCTGCATCAGCCTACAATAATCAATATGAGCTATAGTTATTTTGTCCCCATTTCAAACTTAGAAATCATATGCTTTGTCGCACCTGTCTCAACTATCCAATCATGTTCATTACTAGTTGTCTTACAAGAGAAATAGAGAATACCTGCCACATTTGCGGAGACTTGTGGCACTTGGTCCTTGTTAAGAAACCTGAGGATTTGATTATATTGATAGGGACTGAAGGTTAAAGGTACATGTATGTTTCTAGTGGTTCCTTTCTTAATGTGAGAATCCTTTGCAGGAAACTGGCCATGATTTGGAGTCTGCTCAAAGGATCTGCCACCATGAAATCCAGTGTTCCCATGAGGTCCAAGCCAAAATTATGTGTACCACTACCAGCATAATGCACATTGTTGGCACTTTGCTTCTTTCTGCCCTTGTAATCAGCTGAATATCCAATGAGTTGATACTAGTTTTTGTTGCTATGACCTTTCATTTTGCAATGCTCATAGTGAAAATTATAATTTTGTTTGAACTTTCGTTGAGAACCTTTGGCGCTTCATAGAGCAGTTATGTCATTTCCTTATATAATAGAATTCAATCCTGTAATGGAACCATTAGATGTTCCCTTGTGACATTCATCTTTGATAATCATTCCATACGCTTGATTCAGTATTGATTCAACAGATTTCATCAGAATTTGCCTTCTCGCTTGCACATAGGAATCATTCAATCCACTCAGAAATTGAAGTAATATATGTCTATGCAGGTGATCCACATAATCGTTTGATTTTACATATCCACAATTTGGCGTAGGTGTCATGGAATTATACTATGCCTAAAGTTCTTTCTATTTCGTGAAACACATGGAGACAGAATCTGTTCCTTGCAAAAGTGTAGTAATTTCAAGATGCAACTGAAAAATTCTCATTCTATTTACTTTATCAAACATTTCCCTGAGGTCTTCCCATATGATATGCATATTAGAGTTATAGATGATTCTACTAAAAAGATTTGGTGAAATTGTATTCATAAACCATGAAAGGACGATCACATTATAGGTCTCCCAATCCTCGTGCAGCTCCGATTTGGATGAGTCTTTAGTGCATGTTCCCGTGATGAACCCATATTTCCGCTTGGCTTGCAGAGAGATCCTCATCAATCTCCGTCATAGGCCATAATTCTCGGAACCTGTGATCTGAAATGGAATTAGCAATGAGCTTGGAGTATCTGACGGGTGCACAACTAGCGGATAGGTATGATCGATCTTCTCGACCTTTTGATCTCCCATGGATGCAATAGTAAACAACCTTCAATTGCTGTAGATGAGACTACAAAATAGTGGAAACAGTCACAAATTGTGCAATCAATCAGCCACAAGGATTTGATACCATGTTAAGTGGGAGGTATGGAAGCTTCGAGATGTAGATATCGTGAGGAATCAGAGAAGAGAAGAGAGATTGGGGAATTTCCCTTTTTCTGTTATATTTGAAAATGAGCTGTCAATGCTCTGTTATATACAGTCTATAATTAGTTTTTTTATAATTAACTTCCTAACCGCTATATACAAATATCTAATTACACTAACAACTTGCCACGTCACCAATTCTCTAAACACCATGTTAAAATTTTGTGTGCTTTATCTTTTTTATTTTCAGATGGCCTATTCCTCGACATAACAGTATTTTGAGTGTATAATTTTAATTTTAAAAAGAAAATGAACCCGGTCTTTCCAACTGACACTATAAAGAGAAAAACTTAAGTTCATCCAACAACTTAAATTTAATCGTCTCTGATTGTTTGTCAACAATCCACACCAAAAAAACTAGGGGAGGGAATAAAAGAAGATTCAAAAAGCTCTTTACTAAAACAAATAAATAAGTGCCCACTCAGGGTCTGGTTGGCTTCATAATGAAAAGTAATCACAAAAATATTTCACATAATATATACCCAAATAGACTTGGTTGTAGCCAAAAAACTTCACTGTCCTAAATAAAATTGATCTCTGGTTAACTGATACTAGTAGTATTATATTTTATTTCTGTAATAGAACTCAGCGAAGCTAATGCAGCGTTAATTAAATTTTGCATTGGTAATATCAGTATAATTCATTAGGAAGATACAAAGAACAGGTAGCGGTGGAAGGTGTCACAGGGGTGGTTTTAATCAGTCCGAACCACACCCGTGCGGCAGTCAAGTTGTGCGCTTGACTCAGCCTTTCCCATACTTAGCCAGATTTTAGTAGCTTTGGCCTTGACGAATTTAAGGAAACAAAAACATTAGGAACACAATCCAATATGGGAAAACCCAACCTTTGCATTAATTTCAAAACAATACAAAGGACACTCTCACTTGATATGATCACAAGTCGATCAAAGCCCACTCTTGACGAAGAACACAAGCCGTTCTTGGCCAACACTAAGACCTGCCCAAGCCTAGCCTTAGTCCCTTTTGAAACACCTTGAAACCCTCACGTTTCACTCTTGTTTCCCACTTGTTATTTCACACGAAATTACCCACTTACTTCTGCCTAAGTCCATAAGGCCCTATTTATAAAACATAGGCAGCCCTTAGACTTGGCAGCACATTGACACTTGTCGTCGACAACTTTTTCCACTTGGCGGACTAAGTTTAAACATGTTCCTAACTTGTAGTTGAAATCCCCAACTACTTAGGTCATTATACACGAAATAGGGTCATGGATACAAGCATAATCAATTCATGGGAGATCATGGGAGATCATGGGGACAAGGAGTTAGGAAATGTACCCGCCAACTACTTTGGCATGTGCTTTGCATGTGCCTTTGACTTGGTCAGCCATGCTCCACTCCCAAGCTTGCTTTGTGCCAAGATTTAGCTCATATTTGACATTGTTCCGCACCAATGTCTCACCCGCATTTCGCCGCCATGACTTTGCAGCACGCGTCCAACGCCGCTGCCGCCCGCACACTGCTTTGGCCTAGTTTCCTGCCTTGCCCATGTCACTGCTCATTTCCCTCGTGCCATTGCTTGTATTTCCATTCACATAGCCTTGGCTTGGCTATTGAAAGCCTTTTCCATTAACCCGCACATCCGTCTTGTCTTAGCTTCGCCCGCACCTAGCTGCCACAACTCATAGTGCCATTGCCACTGATTTTGGTGCGCATGCCGTGCCATGCCACCCTAACATTGCCCACACTGTTTTGTCAAGTCCTTTCCAAGCGTGTCTTGACCGTGCCAAGACCTTGGCCAATACTTGCCCACAACAGCCCTCATGTCAATTTCTTGTCCGTCGCCCGCATGATCGTTTGGTCCGCGCATAGGCCAATGACAAGGCCATCATGCCCAATCCTTGCCACAGCCGCGCCAACGCCTGATGTCAAAGAATTGGGTCCTACAAAACCACCCACACCCTTTGAAATCGACGTCCTCGTCGAGCCAACTCAATTTATCAACCCCAAGGAGTTGTTGACATACAACGCCCTGGGTGCTTCTCTCACATCTGCCACAATGGCATTTGCTTCCACCACTTGTTCCTGTCTTTCCGCAGCCATCGTTACATTTACCTGCGCCTGCACCGGACAGTCCTTCTTCAAGTGTGGTCCACCACAAGTGAAACAGCCTTTGAACTTGCCGTTTCTTTCCTTTCCGTAGAGAGTCTCCGCTTGCCTCCCATTCTTAGCAAACCCTTCTGTTTCGGCAGCTTAGCCTTTCCCATTTTTCTTTCATTTCCTCGCCTTGTCTTTCTTTCCATCTTTTGAAGATTCAGCAGGGTCACCACCTAAATTTAAATCCGCATGCATCTGCCGCCGCAATAGCTGTTAAGAGGTTTTGCACATTCTGCCTCCTCAACTCTAATTACGCCCATCCCTTCAATCCGCTCATGAAGTAATGCAGCTTGTCTTCTTCTGCCATATTACTTACATTCAACATCAAGGACGAAAATTCCTTGACATACTCCCTCACCGAGCCACTTTGTTTCAAGCAACACAGTCCATCTCTTGCAACCCATGACGAGTTGCTAGGAAGGAATTGAGATTTTAATTCCTTCTTCAGCATCTCCCAAGTTTCAATCCTTGGCAAACCAACATTTTCTACTTCCACGACTCGTGTACGCCACCACAATTTTGCATCATCTGTCAAGTACATCGGTGTAATGGTCACCTTTTCATCATCCGGTACACGAGCAGCTTGAAAATACTGCTCCATATCCCACAAGAAATTTTCCAGCTCTTTGGCACTTCTCGCACCACCATAGGCCTTCGGCTCCGGAACCCTCACTTTGGTGCGTTCATCGCTTCTAAGGGTAGTATTCTGCATTGCCCTTCGAAGTTTCTGCACCTCCTCATGTAGTTCTTCCTTTTCTTGGCACACCAAGGCCATTTCTGCCAGCGTAGTTTCGTGTCTCGCCGCATAATCTGCCTCTAAACGTGCCATCCATGCAAGGACAGAAGAATCTGATCCGATTTCAAGAGCCTGCCCCAAAAGTGCTTCAAGTTATTCCACTCTTTGGCGCAGTTCAGCATTCGTGCCACCAGCCATGCCTTCGAACAACCCCACGTAATCTTCCACCGGTCGTCTTGCCACCTCCATGAACTAAGCCTGCCTTGCTCTGATACCAGTTGTCATAGGGGTGATTTTAGTCACCGAACCACACCCGTGCGGCAGTCAAGTTATGCGCTTGACTCAGCCTTTCCCACACTTAGCCAAATTTCAGTAGCTTTGGCCTTGACGAATTTTAGGGAAAAAAAATAGTAGGAACACAAGCAAATACAGGAAAACCCAACCTTTGCATTAATTTCAAAACAGTACAAAGGACACCCTCACTTGCTATGATCACAAGTCAATCAAAGCCCACTCTTGACGAAGAACACAAGTCGTTCTTGGCCAACACTAAGACCTGCCCAAGCCTAGCCTTAGTCCCTTTTGAAACACCTTGAAACCCTCACGTTTCACTCTTGTTTCCCACTTGTAATTTCACGCGAAATTACCCACTTACTTCTGCCTAAGTCCATAAGGCCCTATTTATAAAACATAGGCAGCCCTTAGACTTGGCAGCACATTGACACTTGTCGTCGACAGCTTTTTCCACTTGGCGGACTAAGTTTAAACATGTTCCTAACTTGTAGTTGACATCCCCAACTACTTAGGCCATTATACACGAAATAGGGTCATGGATACAAGCATAATCAGTTCATGGGAGATCATGGGGACAAGGAGTTAGGAAATGTAACCGCCAACTACTTTGGCATGTGCTTTGCATGTGCCTTTGACTTGGTCAGCCATGCTCCACGCCCAAGCTTGCTTTGTGCCAAGCTTTAGCTCATCTTTGACATTGTTCCGCACCAATGTCTCACCCGCATTCCGCCTCCATGACTTTGCCGCACACGTCCGACGCCGCTGCCGCCCGCACACTGCCTTGGCCTAGTTTCCTGCCTTGCCCATGTCACTGCTCATTTCCCTCGTGCCATTGCTTGTATTTTCATTCACATAGCCTTGCATTGGCTATTGAAAGCCTTTTCCATTAACCCGCACATCCTTCTTATCTTAGCTTCGTCCACACCTAGCTTCCACAACCCATAGTGCCATTGCCACTGATTTTGGCGCGCATGCCGTGCCATGCCGCCCTAACATTCCCCACACTGTTTTGTCAAGCTCTTTCCAAGCGTGTCTTGCCCATGCCAAGACCGTTGCCAATACTTGCCCACAACAGCCCTCATGTCAATCTCTTGTCCGTCGCCCGCATGATCGTTTGGCCCGCGCATAGGCCAATGACAAGGCCATCAAGCCCAATCCTTGCCACAGCCGCGCCAACACCCGATGTCAAAGAATTGGGTCCTAACAGAAGGAGTAGGAACTTGGTGGCCACCACCCACCAAACAGAAAGTTCCCAGAAGTAAAGGAACAGAACCCTTAGAGCATGAGATAATAGAAAATGAATGGACTCAAATTGTTGTTGAGCTGCAGAGATGTGTTCAGATAGTCCTTTCCGAAATGCTAAGTCAACTTGTTCAAACATTGCTTTACATGATATCTCAAAGGCGGGGATCACTGAAGCTTCCAGTGTAGATTTCACTGTTTCCTGCATGGTAGTTCAAATGACATCAGATAAGAAATATGAAACATTGACTCAAAGAAGCAAAGCATCCTTTACAGTCGAGCATTAGGAAAATAACAGCAAATGGGTGCAGGCTATGAAGTTACTTTAAGAGCCATTAGGTTCATAACTAGCAACCTAGAAATACAGATGGACTATAAAAATATAAAATGTGAGTATTACAAGGCGGTGAAAACATCTTTATACCCACATTGGGCGGATGCTTACCTGAAGAGCTAGCTTGCCAGAGGTTTAGAATTGCGCTTCGATTTACCTTGCAACGGTAGCTTCAAGTTTGGCGTAAACTGATTTCTCCAGTTGGTTCACTACTAACAAATCCAAACAATCAAAGGTTCAGATTTTTATAGTAATTGTTACTTGGAAGGCCTATGAAATAGCAGTAGATAGAGCTTTCTCAATAGTAGGGGCAATATTGGGCGCAATAGCATTAAGAGCAACAATAAAGGAATAAGAATGGCATGATCATTCCAACTATAGATAGCTAAAATGCTTTTTTTCCCTTCGGTTAACCAAATTACAATGTTACAACTGCAGTAAAGTCTAATTTACCTTGTACTATATATGACGTATTATTGATGCAAGATATAATAAACCAGTTATGAAAATAAAAAAGCAAAAGAGTTATTTGCACATCATAAAACATGTACAAGAATTAAGCTTCCACCATTTAATTACCATTTCTGTAGTCCGCTAGAAAATTCTGAGATACTAGTCTCATGAAATGATCCGATGTTTTACGTACGTGTGGTGTCCGATTTTCGTTTGCACTCGTTATAGAAGGATTAGGTTCTTCTATGTGTTCCAACCTCTACTGTTTACGGAATAATAAATACATAAAATAAAGAACACAGAGATTTTCACGTGGAAAACACCTGGCTCAAAAAGTGAAAAAACCACGACCTACTTCCTAGTAGGATTTTTCCAAAACTCTTTACTAAATCAGTGAGCCAAACAACATTTACAAAATCTCTTTTGTAAACCTAGGATTACCTCTAATCCCTTTGTAGCGAACTAGCCTTTAGCTATTTGCGACAAACTCCAAGTTAGCTATAACTTGAAACACACAGTACCTATTACAAACACTTCTAGATAAAGCTGAAAAGGTACAAGTTGAAATTACCTACTACAAGTAAACTAGACTAAAAGACAATAGTTGGAACTGGTTCTTCTAGCGGGTTCAAGTAGGTTCAGAGTCGCACACTTAAATCTCACACGAACTGCTTGCAAAATTACCTCGCTAATTTTGCTCTCAATTCTTGCTTAACTTCTACTTTTGTGCGTCCCTGTACAATAAGAACAATCTGCAATATATAAGATTAGTAGACAAGTGATTAACTAGAGTTCTAATGCTACTCTTCCTTGGTGGAAGGTTCTAGTTAATCTCAACTCCTCAAATCCTTCCTTATCTTTGATTTTGTTCTTACTCAATAAGGAGACCTTCTCCTTATCATTTTGCAATCTTTTTGATTAGGAGATATATCTTATTTTACCGGATTTTGTTTATCTCCTGCATGTGCACCTCACGTGCTTTTAACTCTGCTTGTGCATATGTCTGCCAGTGATGGACCTGGTTCATTTTTGAGTTCCTTTGTCAATCTTCAAAGCCATTCAATTTTTTGGGCCAACAAATTCCCCCTTTTTGATGATGACAAACTCTGTGCGTCCATAAGCTTAGGCATGTATCCAACTTAATCCAACATTGACACATTCTTAGAGTATTAAGCATTTATATAAAAGAACAAGGTTCATTAGGTTAAAAATATCACATTTTCAGAGTAGCACATAACCATTCTCCCCCCTTTTTGCACCATCGAAAAGTTGCAAAAATTATGAAAGTCCCTGACATTTAAGAATTACTCATGGCCACTGGGGCAACTACAAGTACAATCATGGATTAATCATCATCAATTAACTAATAATTCAAACTATCAAAGAAATCGAAACAAGAATAAGAGCAAAAATAGCAGATTTCATTGATAGAAAGCATTGTTCATCTACAATCCCTTAAAAGAAATAAAAAAAGTTAAAAACCATGAGAAAAAACAAGAAAAGTCCCTAATTTGGGTCACTGATGTACTAAGGCAGGCTTAGGTTACTAAGGCTGGGAAGGGCTGGAGGCTTGGTTTTTGGCTTGGAGATGAGATAGCATATCTCGAAGAATTCCCTCATTCTTCTCCTTTTCTTTAGCAAGCTCAATTCTAAGAGCATCCCTCTCAGATTCAACCTCTGGCAGACGGTTCTTCAGCCGCAGTATTTCTGCATCCTTTGCCCCACTCTCCTGCATAAGGGCTCTGACTTTGCTGTTCACATGTGTCCTACTAGATGAACCAGGTTCATTGGCAATGACATTTACCTCATAGTCACAAGCCAGAAGGGTATTTATGCCAAAGTGATCCTTGCTTATGGCCATCTCTGCTTTCTTCAGGAACAAGTACAGAAGTGAGAATGAAGTCATATGGAATGGCATGGGCTTTGGATCCATTTACAACTCTGTCCAGCAGCTGAATGATGAACCAATGTGATGACCCAAAAGGTCATCCTGTGTATATATGGCTAAATCTTTGTTCCGAGGCCCCCAAAGCCTCCGTTAATCTCACCTCGATATGCGTTCACAGCCCGGACATGTTGTCGGGAAGCTTTTATGTGAAAACTTGATGAAAATGGAATTTTATAATAATTAATGGAATAGAGTTGACTTTGGTCAACATTTTTGGTAAACGGACCGGACCCGTGATTTGACGGTCCCGGAGGGTCCGTAGGAAAATATGGGACTCGAGCGTATGTCCGGAATCGAATTCCGAGGTCCCAAGCCCGAGAAATTAATTTTTTTAAAGAAAATTATTTTCTGAAATAAAGGTTTTTGAAAATGATAATTGATGTGAAAGCCGTGTTACCAGGCCCGTATTATGGTTCCGGAGCCCGAAATAGGTTTAATATATGTTATGTGACTTATCTGTGAAATTTGGTGTAAAACAGACTTGAAATGACGTGATTCGGATAAAAATTGGAATAATTAAGCCTTATAAAACTTGAAGAAAATTCTATGAGTTTTGGGATTTATCCATTGATTTTGATGATGTTTTGGTGATTTAAAAGCTTGAATAAGTCTGTAGGATGATTTGAGAGTCTTGTGTATTTTTGGTTTTGAGTCCCGAGGGCTCGGGCGAGTTTCGGGTAGTTAACGGGGTGTTAAAGAGTCAAACATCTGGTGTTTTCTTCACGTTTCTGGTGTCTGGTGTTTCCTTCACTGCGATCGCAACCATTGATTCACGATCGCATAGGCTTAGGTGAAGGGGTAGTTGGGTTGCACTATGTGATCGCATCTCGTCCTTCGCGATCGCATAGTGTGTCAGTGGAGTCAGGTGGGGGCTGGGTAGTATCTCTCTGCGATCGTAGACGCCTGGCCCATTCTCTTCCGCGATCGCACCCCCTTGTTCCCCGATCGCATAATAGTAAAACTTCAAGCTCTGCAATCGCAGCCACTCTTCCGCGATCGCAGAGAACAAAATCACCTAGTTAATTCCTTAAGTCAAAAACAGAATGATAATTCGGGATTTCCGCTTCTTCATTTATAAGTTGGTATTTTACCAACTTATCTCCTCTCAATATCTAGACTTTGGTATAATTTTGATAGAAAACTAGGACATTTTTTGAGGTTTATTGGCAATTTTCAGGTATTATATGGTTTGGAGAAGAAATGGAAGAAATCAAGTCAAAATAGGTTAAAATGAGAAAAAATGATTGAAGCCAGATGTTCTTCGCGATCGCAAGGTTTGGTCTGCGATCGCAGAAGTCAAGGAGATTGTGAACTGCGATCGCAGAACTAGTTCACGCGTTCGCGGAGAAGAAATGTTATGCCTGCTCTGAAGTGTGCTACGCGATCGCAAGACTGGTCACACGATCGCAGAAGTTAAAGAGTTCATTCTACGCGATCGAAGAATGTCCTCACGCGATCGCAGAATGTTAAAAGGAGAACCTTCGCGATCGCAGATGTTTCTACGCGATCGCGGTGAATTAAATCTGGGCGAAAATCTGGGTAGTTTCGACATTTCACAATTCATCCCCAACCCATTCATATACTCGACCTAGCAGAGATCTTGGCATATCTTTAGACATATCTTCAGCTTTGTAAATATAATTTTGAGAGAGAAGAACAAGTTTTGAAGCTAGGGCTTTGCACACACACTTGGGTCCTGAAGATTTCATCATTTTGGTTAAGGATTTCTTACCCATTTATGTTTATTTCTTCATTTCCTTGTTTTGTATTGAATATCTAAGTGTGTAGTATTTTTCCAACACTTGAATCTTGTTTATGGGAATATTCATATTGAAAGTGTGGATTAAATACCTTGTTGTGCTTATGTATTGAATGATTTTATTATATTTATGAAGTGGGTGTTTGTTATTTTAATTATTCTTGTTCTTTAATGTTTCCAAAGGGATTAGCTAACCCTAGGACTCGCCCATTAACTCCGAATTAATTTTGGAAAAGATTATTTGGGGTTGGGAAAGATTAATTAACAAGAACTTGAGGATTTAACCCTCATTTTATAGATTCTACCTAGGGATAGGATTGAACTACTTGTAGCCAAACCCGGAAGTGCTTAATCTCCTAATTGGGTTAGGGATAATTCAATTAGGAAGTCTTGTTAGTCTTTGGGAAAAGCTAATTAAGAAATGTTATCCGTGGCTAATTAACATTACCCGCTCATATTTGTAAAATCGTGAAATACATTGGATCGTTACTCGAGTGTAATACCCGAAGCATCGATACTTGTTGCCATCGATCATTTTAATTGCTTTCTAGGTTAGTTTATATTTTCGCATTTAGTTATAAACAATTATCAAAAACCCAAAATCATATTTGTTTGGCACTGCACGATAAGTGATAATTCTCTAGCATTCCTAAACGCCCTCATATTGTTCTCTGTGGGATTCGACCCCAACCTTGTTGGGTTACTATATTTGACAACGATCGCTTGCATTCTTATAAGGTGTAAATTGAGCGTATCAAATTTTGGCGCCGTTGCCGGGGAACAATAGGCGTAACTTAGGTTATTGGTTGTTGGAGAAGTAAGCTTGAGTGCTTTGGTCCAAACTTGTGAATATTTGTGTAATTAATTTTTCTTGTTTATTTTCTTAATTTTTAATAAAAAAAAAA
>ML274138.1:9597-35296 GCA_005239495.1 Nicotiana undulata | reverse complement strand
TTTAAATTCTCCCGGGGATGACTTGTGCGCACAATTTCAAACCCATGAGTGGAGTATTTGTGATAGGTGTGGTGGCCAAAATGGTCATGAGTCTGATTGTTTGTTTGTCCGTCCTTTTCCCGAGCCCCCACTATGATGTATCTACTTTTTGTGATGGAAATTTTAGGGGCAATGAAGTGGAAGAATTTGAGCATGGTAGAAGTAGAGAGTTTAAGCTCATGTTGGAGTGCCTACTTGAAGAAGGAAACCATGAGCAAAATGCTTTGGAAGAACTTTTGGAGAATTGTCTCCAAAATGATTTGGCACTTGAAAGGCTACACTCACAAATGGATGCAATGATTGAAGCTCAAAGGGCTCAAAAAGCCTTGGAGGTGAGTGATAGCCAAGAAGAGGAAAATTCCTCCTTGGAAATTGAACAAAGCCAAGAAGAACTCTCAAATGCTCAAGATGAGAGGATGATGCACATGTTGGAGGCCATTCTTGAAAATGAGGAAAAGCACCACCTTGCGATTGAAGAATTAAAAATTTATGTGGCTCAAAATGATGAACACATCCGCACTTTGGAGGATCAAATGCAAGCATTGATAGAGACTCATCATGCATCTCAAGTTGAAAGTGTGGATGGAAGTCAAGAAGAATTTAATTCTGAAGGTGAGAGTGAGTGCTACTTTGAGGAATCACGCCTTGAACATCCGCCAACCGACTCCATGAGTGTTAGTGATGCCAACGAAAATATGGAATTAGAGTCAACCGGGATAATTGAAGATTTGGTTGAAATTGACTTTATTCCGGGGGAAGATGAGGATGTCAAAATCCGAAAAAAATTGCAAATAGGAAGTTTGAAGGCACATTCCAAGCATTTCTCAATTTTGGAATTGTGTGGTGAAACGGAAGTCGAACTACACGAGTCAATGGAGTGTTGCANGTTTTTCAAAACATTTAAGTCATTTTTGAAATTTTCCTTTTTAGAATAGCTTCTTATATTTTTTCTAACCAATCTGCCAAGTTTCACATTTTTCGTTGTTGATTTGAGCAGGTCGGGGGCAACCGGGTGGCCAAACGCAGTGCAAAAGAAGCAACAAAAATTACTGGGCAACACTGCCTCAGTATGCGATGCCCATGTCTCCATTCTACGATCGCAAATGTGCTTCTAATGACAAAAATGCGTTCGCAGAATTCACAGTGAAATTGGACCAAATTCTAATGAACCGCGATCGCAGGAGATGACTCGCGATCGCGGAGCTTTGAGAATTTCCATGCTCTACACGATCTCTTGATTCCACTCGCGATCGCAACCCTGGGAGGAATTAACACACTGCGATCACGATACTACGTGCGCGATCACTAGGGAACAGGTAAGTTGTAAAAACTAAAACACTGAGAATTTTTTTTTCTCGCCCACTTTTTGCTGTAAACTCAGAACAAAAGGAAAACTTTCCCTGCTCCCCCAAGCCCCTGTACCACGCCAAAATCCAGTTGGCTTCAATCTTTTTTGCATCCTTTGGTCATCACCCTCCAGGTATGTAGATTCCTAACACTATACTTCAGTTGTTTTTCGAAATTTTGTGGAATTCATAAACTGGGCAGCCCCAAAGGTGGGATTTTTAGGACTTGGAAATTGTTTCTCCTCTGTTGAAATCTGGGCAATTTACCTCTTGTGTGCTTGCTTGTTGTTAGGTTGGTTGAGTGTAGGTGTAGAGTTGTGTAAAATTTGGGGAGAAATCCATAGAGTGGGTACTTGAATCTGTAAAAACAAAATGAGAACCACTTGGTGCTTGTTAGTATGCCTGAAAGAAATCATCACTGGTCGATGAAGACGACCTCCGCGATCGCGATGCCTATTTTCGCGATCGCATAGGTCTAAATCTGCTGGGCTTCTATTTTCTTCATCGCGATCGCAATAATTTGTCTGCGATCGCGTAGCTTCAGCACCTGGGCAGCGGCCACTTGTTCAACGCGATCGCGTGAACTGGGCTGCGATCGCAGGGCTTTGCAGCCTTTGCTCTCCACGATCGCGAACCGTTTTCTGCGATCGCAGTTCATAACCGCCCAGGCAGCAAACCAGTGAGCTTGCACAGCTTCGCTCCAAACGCTTTTTACACTGTTTCTTTGGCCTAACTACCCCTAAATGCATTGGTTTAAGTGCCCAAATAATTTCTTGACATGATTCATCTCTTTGTAGGCACTTTACATTTCAAAAATGGACTCGACGCCTGTGGAAAATGTTCAAACGCCCGGTGCGCAAGCGGCCGCAGAGGATTACTATGATGCCACCATCTTCTCTTCCCTTAGATGCTCAGAGCATTATGACAAGCAATTAGCCTTCAGCATGATTCGGGAACGAGGCATCCTCCTGACTGACCTGGAGAGCCAATGGCCTGAGTTCCAGGGGAGATTGGTCACGAGTGGCTGGATATGTTTTGCAGAGGATCCCAGGCCGGCCAACCATGAAGTCGTCCGCGAGTTTTATGCTAATGCTTTGGAGGCGGACTTTGCTGATGAGTTGGTAGTTACTGTGAGGGGCAAAGAAGTCAGGGTAAGTCCTGAAGCGATCAATACACTCTACCATCTTCCCAATACTGACAACCAGGTTTACAGAGACCGAGCACAAGAAGCAGGGCTGCAGTGGTACATTGATCATTTGCATGGCGGACAGACACCCAACTGGATAAAAAATCACTTCAGGATCGAGTCGTCAAAGTTTACTGCGGAGGCCAAGACTTGGCTCTCCATCATCTATGCTCGCATCATGCCTTCCAAGAATGAGACAGAAGTGATGATAGAGAAAGCGAGAGTGATATGTGCCATCATGGAGGACATCCAGATGAATGTCAGGCAGATCATTTATGCAGAGATGGCAGAGGTGGTAGAAGAGAAGACCAGGAGCCTATTCTTTCCGTCCCTGATCACCCAGTTGTGCTACGATGCCGGAGTGGTGCCAAAGCCCACAGAACAGGAGCGACAACCGCAGAAGAACATCCACCCGCTGTTGAGAAAGGGATCTGGAAATACCCAGAAGAAGCGGAAGATTGATGTGGCAGCCCCTACCTTTGGCCAGTTCCATGATGCTATTGAGATACCTGATGATCCTGCAGTTGCTCCTGAGACTTCCACAGCTATCATACCACTGGAGCAGGGGCCGCTTACTCTCAGGTACATTTCTAGACAGGTTTATGGTGTGGATACACAGGTCCGCGGGCTTGTAGCTAGACTTCCTTCTGTACCATCCGGAGGGGCCACTTCTGCGGGACCATCTAGCCAGGTAAGGATCCCAACTGTAGCCGACCTTGCTAGGGAACAACAAATCATCAAGAGCAAGCTGGGAAAGATTGAGCGGAGGCAGAGGAAGCAGAACAAGTTCCTCACCAAGCTCATGAGCACATTGAGAAAGTTATGTGGCTCGGACGAGGCTGAGGATGAGGATCTCGAGCATGCACTTTCCAGCTCCTCTGATGCTGAGTGATACCACATAGGGAGCACCTCCTTCATTTTCTTCTTATCTTGCAAAGTTGCATTGGGGACAATGCAATATCTTCAGTTGGGGGTAGCTCTTGTATGATTGTGTGAAACATTGAAGTCAACTCTGTTTTCTATTTTGTTTTTGGCTAGTGTAGATTGGTGAATATTTTAATGTATTTATGATAGTTTGTTGAAGTAGCATTTTCTTTCTTTCCATGTTTTTCTTGTTTTGGTTTGTATTTTTGTTTATGTATAGTAGCATTATTCCTTGGTTTTTCTTTCTACCATGGTTCTTTTCCAAGGAAATGATTTTTGTTGAACCGGGTGACTTTTCCCTATGATGGATAGCAGGACAACTTTCTTAAGGGATTAAGTCTAGTAGTTAGTTTAGGAAGTAGGTGTGAATAAATTGGGGTTTGGGATGTAATCTTGCGCCCACAAGCCAACATATGACTTGTTTGGTACCAATATGATTTAAACCTCGGCATGTGAAAATTTTGAGAAAAAGAAAAAAAGAGATAATAAGAATGCTCCTTGTTGTGATTTTGAGATTCTAATTTTGGCTCTTTGATTCACTAAATAGATTTTTAGGCTACATATAACTTCCTTGAGTTTCATTGGTTCCAATTGAAATTTGGATTTGTATTCCATTTGAGTTTCATGTGCCATGTGTGGTGATCTTTAGTTGAAAAATTCCTTTGCATCATTTGTAGTCTAGAACTGCCCGGATTGTGCTTCAAAGGCGAAATAATAGATTAACTTGGTTCGAAAAATGATGTTAGGCCTTCCTTGAACCATTTTTGTTCATAAATTTCCTACCCATAAATATTTTCCCTAGTCAACCCTTTGAGCCTTTTTAATTTTTCTTTGGCAACCATGTTACTAGCTTCTTATTGATTTTCTTGTAGAATCATACCTCTCTAAGTAATTTAAAGTGTGAACATAGGCTAAAAGCCTAAGTTTGGGGGTGGAAGTTGAAGAAGTTGTGGTATGGAAGTTTCTTAAAAAGTGAAAAGTGTTGTAAAAAAAAGGAAGAAAGTATAAATAAATAAAAATGTGTAGAAGTGGACTTCAATTATTGAAGAAGTGTAGTACTTAGGGAGGTTTGAGTCATTCTCGCGCCAAACCTTTACCAAAATAATAAACTACAACCCTTTAAGTCCTAATTGATTTTGAACCAAGTATGTCTAAATTAGTGGAGAAATACATGAAGGGCAAGCCTATGGTACTACTTGTGTGCATTTGAACATCTTTGTGTGTGTGAGAGAGAGAGTTGAATCTTCTACTTGACACCCCTTCTATTTGTGAGTTTGGGATTCTCTCTTAAAGTGTGAGGGCACATGAGACTCGAGTGGTGAATTTAATCCCATTTTCAATTAGGAAGAATGAGCGAAGGAAGAACATGGTGATGGAGAGGCAAACTTTGAATCTTTATAATCATGCTTGGTTGATACGTTCGCCAATGTGGTCTTTTGAAAAAAAATGAAAGAAAATGTGCAAAAAGATAGTGACTCCTATGCCTTGGATTAATTGTTGGTACCAACCAAAGTCATTAGTTTGAGCTTGAATTGACCTTTTTGACTTGGAATAATTCTTGACTTGCCGTAGGGCCTAAATGATCTTATCCTTGTTAGATGTTCTTTGTTTTTGAATTGCTTGAGGACAAGCAATGGTTTAAGTTTGGGGGTTTGATAAGTTGGTATTTTACCAACTTATCTCCTCTCAATATCTAGACTTTGGTATAATTTTGATAGAAAACTAGGACATTTTCTGAGGTTTATTGGCAATTTTCAGGTATTATATGGTTTGGAGAAGAAATGGAAGAAATCAAGTCAAAATAGGTCAAAAAGAGGAAAAATGACTGAAGCCAGATGTTCTTCGCGATCGCAAGATTTGGTCTGCGATCGCAGAAGTCAAGGAGATTGTGAACCGCGATTGCAGAACTGGTTCACGCGTTAGCGGCGAAGAAATGTTATGCCTGCTCTGAAGTGTGCTACGCGATCGCAAGACTGGTCACGCAATCGCAGAAGTTAAAGAGTTCATTCTACGCGATCGCAGAGTGTCCTCACGCGATCGCAGAATGTTAAAAGGAGAACCTTCACGATCGCAGATGTTTCTACGATCGCGGTGAATTAAATCTGGGCAAAAATCTGGGCAGTTTCAACATTTCACAATTCATCCCCAACCCATTCATATACTCGACCTAGCAGAGATCTTGTCATATCATTAGACATATCTTCAGCATTGTAAATATAATTTTGAGAGAGAAGAACAAGTTTTGAAGCTAGGGCTTTGCACACACACTTGGGTCTTGAAGATTTCACCATTTTGGTTAAGGATTTCTTACCCATTTATGTTTATTTCNTAGGAATAATTCATTTAGGAAGTCTTGTTAGTCTTTGGGAAAAGCTAATTAAGATATATTATCCGTGGCTAATTAACATAACTCACTCGTATTTGTAAAATCGTGAAATACATTGGATCGTTACTTGAGTTTAATACCCGATGCCTTCATTCTTGTTGCCATTGATTATTTTACTCGCTTTCTAGATTAGTTTATATTTTCGCATTTAGCTATAAACGATTATCAAAACCCAAAATCTTATTTGTTTGGCATTGCGCGATAAGTGATAAATCTATAGCATTCCTAATCGCCCTCATATTGTTCTCTGAGGGATTCGACCCCAACCTTGTTGGGTTACTATATTTGACAACGATCGCTTGCACTCTTATAAGGTGTAAATTGAACGTATCATTCATCAATTCCTTCTTCCCCAAGACCCCATTGACGACCCCCAAGCTAGATTCCTTCCATAGACACTTGGGTAAGTGATCTTAACTCCTAATTCTTCTATTTTCCTTCATCAAACACTAGAATCTAGGCCTAAAATCCTAAAATCAAGTAGAAATTAGGGGTTTTTGGTAGAGTTAGGTTTTTGGGAATTCTGGGTAATTCAACCCCAATTTGGGGTCGGATTTCAAAGCAAATTATATATTCTAACTCGTGGGGGTATGTGTGATCGGGTTTTGGTCCGAGCCTCGTGATTGGACAAAGCAGGCCCCGGGTCGAATTCTGGTATTTTTGGAAGAATGCTAGGAAATGGGTAATTAGGCTATGGGATTGATTATTTGAGTCATTATTGATATTATTAAGTCGATTATGTCTAGATATCGTTGTTTTGGAGTCGGATTCTAAAGGAAAGGCGGTGTTAGAAGCTTGATTGCTATTCTTATACCCGAGGTAAGTGCCTTGCCTAACTTTGGTGAGGGAATAGGTATTGTGTGCTATGTGTTAAGTTGTTGTTATGTTCAATGCATACGTGAGGTGACGAGTACCTATGCATTGTGTGTCAAGCATGTCCGTGAGTCTATTTTGATGAAAATCTTATTATTACTTCCATGTTCATCATATTATGAATTTGTCTCCACTTAGAAGTTGAATACGGTGAAATCTCTGGATGATGAACTCATGATGTATTGGTTCGATTGAGAACCCAATTGTAAAGGATATATTTGAAATGATTGGTTATAGCTGAGACCCGTGCCGGGCAATTTTTTTGATATTGACTGATACTTTCTTCTTGCCGGGTGATTTGAGTTGTATTTCCACTATGCTGCATTCCTTGCCATTGATATTGTCATTGTTTTGGTGAGGAAGAGTGTAAATCACGAAGGGTGATGCCGTGCCATGATTTACATTGATTATATCATAATTTGCATAGTGAGGAAGAGAGTAAAATAACGAAGGGTGATATCGTGCCACGATTTACATTGATTACATCATAATTTGCATAGTGAGGAAGAGAGTAAAAGCACGAAGGGTGATGCCGTGCCATGATTTACATTGATTACATTGACATACATAATACATTGCATCGTGAGAAAGAGAGTAAAAGCACGAAGGGTAATGTCGTGCCATGTTTCATGATTATTTACCATTGTACATTGCATTGTGAGGAAGAGAGTAAAAACACGAAGGGTGATGCCGTGCCATTATTTTCATTTCTGGCATTCACGTTTGCTTCCGTATCATTCTTTGTTAAGTTGTCTTCCTTGTCCATTCCTTTAACCGTTTATTTGACTGCTCTATCTCATTGCTTCCCCTATAACTGCTCCCGCATCCCATGCTTGTCTGTCTATCTCTTGCCTTGTCTTCCATGTTGTTATGTTGTAGAATAGGACATGTTAACGTTGTTGCTAAGTCTAGCCTCGTCACTACTTCAGCCGAGGTTAGGCTCGGCACTTACTCAGTACATGGGGTCGGTTGTACTGATGCTACACTGCACTTCTTAATATTATGCAGATCCCGCACCCGGACCCAGTGGACAGCGTTGAGGGGGTCATCTTCAGTCCACCCAAAGCTTCAAGGTATACCGCTGGCGTTCTTGGGCCTTGGTGTCTCTTCTACCCTTTGGATCTCTTATTGTCTTACATTTTCCGCTAGTCTCAAAGACAATGATGTACTTTCCTTTCAGACTTGTATTTAACACTCTATAGAGAGTTCGTGAGTTGTGACATCCCCGTTTTGGGGCTTATGCGACGTTCGGTATTTACTATTTCACTTAGCATTTTTGAATTATTATTTCCATTTCCGCTGGTAAAAACTGTAAAGTGTTTTGTTATTTCGGTTAAGATGGTATCTCAATGTTAGATTAACTGTACATGTTGGCTTGTCTAGTGGGTTTAACGTTTGACGCAGTCATGACCTGAAGGGTGGGATTTTGGGCCGTGACAAGTTGGTATCAGAGCTCTAGGTTGCTTAGGTCTCACAACTCACGGACAAACTTGGTAGAGTCTGAGGGATCGGTACGGAGACGTCTGTGCTTATCCCCCAGAGGCTGCAAAGTTAGGAATAACTTCACATCTTTCATTATTTGTCGTGCCAATTGAATTCTAAATACTAAATGAGTCTCTAATTACTTTCTCGCAGATGGAGAGAACGCGTGCTTCTTTATCGACCGATCAACAACCTGAACCTCCTATCGCAGCTCCTACGAGGGGCCGAGGCCGAGGCAGAGCTAGAGCAACAACTCCAGTTGAGGTCCCACAAGTAGATTATGCCGGTGAGGTTCCTGCTCAGACAGTCCCAGTTGGACCAGCTCAGGTCCCAGAGGGGTTCATTGCTACCCCGGTGCTTCAGGATGCTCTAGTCCGCTTGGTGGGACTTATGGAGAGTGTGGCTCAGGCCGGTCTTCTTCCTACTGCACCAGCTGAATCTCAGGCTGGGAGAGGGACCCAGACTCCTGTTATTCATACCCCAGAGCAGGTTGCCACTCAGTTTCAGACTCCAACGCCTCAGACAGTTGGAGTAGCTCAGCCGGGTATTGTGGCACCGGCAGCCGAGGGTGCAGCTATGTCAGCAGATGCTCTATGGAGGCTAGATTGGTTCACCAAGTTATTCACTTCCACTTTTACTGGTGCACCGTCATAGGATCCACAGGATTATTTGGACAGCTGTCATGAGGTTCTTCGGAATATGGGCATAGCGGAGTCCAATGGAGTTGACTTTGCTACTTTTCGGTTATCTGGCACAACCAAGACTTGGTGGAGGGACTATTGATTAACCGGACCAGCTGGGTCAGCACCCTTGACTTGGGCTCAGTTCACAGAGGTATTCTTGGGGAAGTTGCTTCCCATTACTCAAGGAGAGGATCTTCGGAGGCAGTTTGAGCGTCTCCAGTAGGGTTCTATGACAGTCACTCAGTATGAGACCAGGTTTATCACCTTAGCCAGGCATGCATTGATGATACTTCCCACTGATCGGGAGAGGGTTCGGAGGTTTATTGAGGGTTTGGCCCAGCCTATCAGAATTCAGATGGCTAGAGAGTCAGGTACAGATATTTCCTTTCAGGCTGCGATCGATGTGGCCAGGAGGATTGAGATGATTCTATCCCAGGGTGGGGGTCAGGGGGCTGACAAGAGGCCCCGTTATTTTGGTAGATTCAGTGGAGCCTTAACTGGAGGCAGGGATTCTGTCGGCCGAGGTCATCCTCCCCGACCTTTCCAGTCAGCACTTCAGATTTCTCATCGTGCACCGTCAGCTCCAGTTACTGCACCACCAGCAACCATCAGTGCGCAGCCACTTTAGAGTTATCAAGGTAGTTATCAGGGTCATCAGGGATAGTTCCAGAGTCCCCAGCCATATCAACAGAGGCCATGTTATTCCTGTGGTGTTCCGGGGCACATTGCTAGGTATTGTCCCCGAGCTTCTAGTGGTCCCCCGTATCAAGGCTCTCGTGCCATGGTTCCAGTATCAGGTGCACCCCCTCCTCCTCAGCCAACTAGGGGTGGTCGTGGTGCCAAAGGAGGAGGACATGTTCATAGAGGTGGAGCTCAGGCCACGAGCTTTAGAGGTCAGGTTGCAGCAGGTAGGCCCAGGGATGTCCAGATTTGAGGGACTCCGCCCCGTTGTTATGCTATTCCTGCCAGACCTGAGGCTGAGGCCTCCGATGCAGTTATCACAGGTACGGTCTCAATTTGTAGCCGAGATGATTTGGTGTTATTCGATCCGGGTTCTACTTTCTCCTATGTGTCCTCATATTTTGCCCCTTATTTGAGCATGCCTCGTGATTCTTTGAGTACTTCTGTGTATGTGTCTACCCCGGTGGGTGATTCTATTATGGTAGACGAGTCTACCGTTCATGCTTAGTTGTTATTGGGAGTTTGGAGACTCGGGTACATTTATTGCTTCTTGATATGGTAGACTTTGATGTGATATTAGGTATGGACTGGTTATCTCCCTATCATGCTATTTTGGACTGTCATGCCAAGACAGTGACCCTAGCCTTGCCTGGAGTACCTCGGTTAGAGTGGAGAGGAACTCCTAGTCATTCTTCTGGTAGGGTTATTTCTTATATGAAGGCTCCGCGCATGCTCGAGAAGGGTTGTTCGGCCTATTTGGCCTATGTCCGTGATTCCAGTGCCGAGGTCCCTTCGATAGAGTCTGTGCCTGTAGTTCGTGGGTTTCCAGAGCTATTCCCTGCTGACCTGCCGGGTATGCCACCTGACAGGGATATTGACTTTTGTATTGAGTAAGCTGAGGGCACTTAACCCATTTAGACTCCCCCGTATCGTATGGCTCTGCCAGAGTTGAAGGAATTAAAGGAACAATTAAAGGATTTGTTGGATAAAGGCTTCATCAGGCCTAGTGTTTCTCCTTGGGGTGCTCCCGTGTGGTTCGTGAAGAAAAAAGATGGATCTATGAGGATGTGTATTGACTACCGGCAGTTGAATAAGGTTACCATTAAGAACAAGTATCCCTTGCCGAGGATTGATGATCTATTTGACCAGCTTCAAGGTGCTATGGTGTTTTCCAAGATAGACTTGAGATCTGGTTACCATCGGCTGAGGATTAGGGCTTCTGATGTCCCTAAGACAGCTTTTCGCACTCGTTATGGGCACTATGAGTTTTTGGTGATGTCTTTTGGGTTGACTAATGCCCCCGCTGCATTTATGGAGTTGATGAATTGGGTATTCAGGCCTTATTTGGACTCATTCGTGATCGTGTTTATAGACGATATCTTGATTTATTCCCGTAGTCGAGAGGAGCATGAGCAGCATCTTCGGGTTGTTCTCCAGACTTTGAGAGATCGGCAGTTGTACGCCAAGTTTTCTAAGTGCGAGTTCTGGTTGAGTTCTGTGGCATTCTTGGGCCACGTTGTGTCGGCAGAGGGCATTCAGGTGGATCCGAAGAAGGTTTCAGCAGTTAGAGATTGGCCTAGGCCCACTTCAGCTACACGGAGCTTCTTAGGCCTAGTAGGCTATTATCGCCGGTTCGTGGAGGGGTTTTCATCTATAGCAGCCCCGATGACCAAGTTGACGCAGAAAGGTGTTCAGTTCAGATGGTCCGAGGAGTGTGATGCGAGCTTTCAGAAGCTCAAGACATCATTGACCACAACACCAGTGTTAGTATTGCCCTCAGGTTCGGGACCGTATACCGTGTATTGTGATGCTTCACGGGTTGGGCTTGGCGCAGTGTTGATGCATGACGGCAAGGTTATAGCCTGTGCTTCTCGTCAGTTGATGATTCATGAGAAGAACTATCCAGTTCATGATTTGGATCTTGCAGCTATTGTTCATGCCTTGAAGATTTGGAGGCACTATTTGTGGGGTACCGTGTGAGGTATTCACTGATCACAAGAGTTTGCAATACTTGTTTAAGCAAAAGGAGTTGAACATGAGGCAGAGAAGGTGGTTAGAGTAGCTGAAGGATTATGATATTACTATTCTATATAATCAGGGGAAGGCCAATGTGGTGGCCGATGCTTTGAGCCGAACGTCAGTTAGCATGGGTAGTCTTGCCTATTTATCAGTTAGAGAGCGACCTCTTGCTTTGGATGTTCAGGCGTTAGCCAACCGATTGGTGAGGTTGGAGGTTTCTGAGGGTGGCGGTGTTTTGGCCCATACCGTCGCTCGTTCTTCATTGTATGATCGTATTCGTGCCAGGCAGTATGATGATCGTTGGTTATGTGCTCTTAGAGATACAGTTCAGCACGGACGTGCCAAGCAGGTCACAGTTGATGCCGAAAGAGTTTTGAGGATGCATGGTCGTATTTGTGTACCCGATGTGGATGGCATTCGTGAGTTGATACTACAGGAGGCCCATAGTTCCTGGTATTCCATTCATTCGGGCGCCGCAAAGATGTACCAGGACTTGCGGCAGCATTATTGGTGGCGTAGGATGAAGAAGGATATTGTAGCTTATGTAGCTCGGTGCTTGAATTGTCAGCAGGTTAAGTATGAGCACCAGAGATCCGGTGGTTTGATGCAGCAGATTCAGCTCCCCGAGAGGAAGTGGGAGAGTATCACGATGGATTTTGTAGTTGGGCTTCCACGGACTCAGAGGATGGTTGATGCAGTGTGGGTTGTTGTGGATAGGCTGACCAAATCAGCACACTTCATTCCTCTGTTGGTTTCGTATTCAGCAGAGAAGTTGGCAAAGATCTATATGCGAGAGATTGTCAGATTGCATGGTGTGCCTCTATCCATTATATCAGACCGAGGCACTCAGTTTACCTCCCATTTCTGGAGAGTATTTCAGCGAGAGTTGGGCACACAGATTGAGTTGAGCACTACATTTCATCCTCAGATGGACGGACAGTCCGAGCGTACTATTCAGATTTTGGAGGATATGTTGCGAGCGTGTGTCATCGACTTTGGTGGATCATGTGATCAGTTCTTACCCTTAGCGGAGTTTGCCTACAACAATAGCTATCAGTCGAGCATCCAGATGTCTCCTTATGAGGCGTTGTATGGTAGGCGATGTCGGTCTCCAGTCGGATGGTTTGAGCCGGGAGAGGCTAGGTTATTGGGTTCTGAGTTAGTCCAGGACGCCTTAGAAAAGGTGGAGATTATTTAGGATAGACTTCGTACAGCTCAGTCCAGGAAAAAGAGTTATGCAGATCGCAAAGTTCGAGATTTGGCTTTCATGATACGAGATCAGGTGTTTCTTAGAGTTGAGCCCTAGGTACATTGGTCCATTTGAGATTATGGACAAAGTAGGAGAGGTGGCCTACAGACTTGCCTTGCCACCGCATTTGTCAGCCGTACATCCAGTGTTTCATGTATCTATGCTCCGGAGGTATATTGCAGATCCATCTCATGTTCTTGACTTCAGCGGTGTCCAGTTGCACAAGGATCTAACTTATAAAGAGGAGCCGGTAGCCATATTATCTAGGCAGGTTCGTCAGTTGAGATCGAAGAGTTATCCTTCGGTCCGTGTTTAGTGGAGAGGTCAGCCTGCCGAGGCAGCTACTTGGGAGTCCGAGTCCGATATGAGGAGTCGTTATCCCCATCTTTTCTGAGACTCAGGTACTTTTCTATGTCCGTTCGAGGACGAACGTTTATTTTAGAGGTGGATATTGTGATGACCCAAAAGGTCATCATGTGTATATATGGCTAAATCTGTGTTCTGAGACCCCGAAAGCCTCCGTTAATCTCACCTCGATATGCGTGCGCAACCGGGGCATGTTGCCGGGAAGCTTTTGTGTGAAAACTTGATAAAAATGGGATTTTATGATAATTAATGGAATATAGTTGTCTTTGGTTAACATTTTTGGTAAACGGACCCGGACCCGTGATTTGACGGTCTGGGAGGGTCCGTAGGAAAATAAGGGACTCGGGCTCATAATCGAATTTTGAGGTCCCAAGCCCGAGAAATGAATTTTTTTAAAGAAAATTGTTTTATAAAAATAATAAAGGTTTTTGAAATAGATAATTGATGTGAAAAATGTGTTACCGGGCCCGTATTATGGTTCCGGAGCCCGGAGCAGGTTTAATATATGTTATGTGACTTATCTGTGAAATTTGGTGTAAAACGGACTTGAAATGACGTGATTCGGATCAAAATGTGAATAATTAAGCCTTATGAAACTTTAAGAAAATTCTATGAGTTTTGGGGTTTAATCCATTGATTTTGATGATATGTTGGTGATTTAAAAGCTTGAATAAGTTCGTAGGATGATTTGAGAGTCGTGTGTGTTTTTGGTTTTGAGTCTCGAGGGCTCGGGCGAGTTACGGGTAGTTAATGGGGTGTTAAAGAGTCAAACATCTAGTGTTTTCTTCAGGTTTCTGGTGTCTGGTGTTTCCTTCACTGCGATCGCAGCCATTGATTTGCGATCGCATAGGCTTAGGTGAAGGGGTAGCTGGGTTGCACTATGCGATTGCATATCGTCCTCCGCGATCACATAGTGTGTTAGTGGAGTCAGGAGGGTCTGGGTAGTATCTCTCTGCGATGGCGTAGTTTCGTCTGTGATCGCAGACGCCTGGCCCGTTCTTTTTCGCGATCGCATAATAGTAAAACTTCAAGCTCTGCGATCGCATCCCCTCTTCCGCGATCGCAGAGATGCGATCGCAGAGAAAAAAATTGCCCAATTAATTCCTTAAGTCAAAAACAGAATAATAATTCGGGATTTCCACTTCTTCATCAATTCCTTCTTCCCCAAGACCTCATTGTTGACCCCCAAGCTAGATTCCCTCCATAGCCACTTGGGTAAGTGATCTTAACTCCTAATTCTTCCATTTTCCTTCATCAAACACTAGAATCTAGGCCTAAAATCTTAAAATCAAGTAGAAATTAGAGGTTTTGGGTAGAGTTAAGTTTTTGGGAATTTGGGGTAATTCAACCCCAATTTGGGGTCGGATTTCAAAACAAATTATATATTATAACTCGTGGGGGTATGGGTGATCGGGTTTTGGTCCGAGCCTCGTGTTTAGACCAAGCAGGCCCGAGGTCGAATTTTGGTATTTTTTGAAGAATGCTAGGAAATGGGTAATTAGGCTATGGGATTGATTATTTGAGTCATTATTGATATTATTAAGTCGATTATGTCTAGATATCGTTGTTTCGGAGTCGGATTCTAAAGGAAAGGCGGTGTTAGAAGCTTGATTGCTATTCTTGGACCCGAGGTAAGTGTCTTGCCTAACTTTGGTGAGGGAATAGGTATTGTGTGCTATGTGTTAAGTGTTTATTATGTTCAATGCATATGTGAGGTGACGAGTACCTATGCATTGTGTGTCAAGCATGTTTGTGAGTCTATTTTGATGAAAACCTTATTATTACTTCCATCTTCGTCATATTATGAATTTGTCTCCACTTGGAAGTTGAATATGGTGAAATCTCTGGATGATGAACTCATGATGTATTGGTTCGATTGAGAACCCAATTGTAAAGGATATATTTGAAATGATTGGTTATAGCTCAGACCCGTGCCGGGCAATTGTCATATTATGAATTTGTCTCCACTTGGAAGTTGAATATGGTGAAATCTCTGGATGATGAGCTCATGATGTATTGGTTCAATTGAGAACCCAATTGTAAAGGATATATTTGAAATAATTGGTTATATCTGAGACCCGTGCCGGGCAATTGTTATGATATTGACTGCATTCCTTACCATTGATATTGTCATTGTTTTGGTGAGGAAGAGTGTAAATCACGAAGGGTGATGTCGTGCCATGATTTACATTGATTACATAATAATTTGCATAGTGAGGAAGAGAGTAAAAGAACGAAGGGTGATGCCTTGCCACGATTTACATTGATTACATCATAATTTGCATAGTGAGGAAGAGAGTAAAAGCACGAAGGGTGATGCCGTGCCATTATTTTCATTTCTTGCATTCACGTTTGCTTCCGTATCATTCTTTGTTATGTTGTCTTCCTTATCCATTCCTTTAACCGTTTATTTGACTGCTCTATCTTATTGTTTCCCCTATAACTGCTCCCGCATCCCATGCTTGTCTATCTATCTCTTGCCTTGTCTTCTATGTTGTTATGTTGTAGAATAGGACAGGTTAACGTTGTTGCTAAGTCTAGCCTCGTCACTACTTCGGCCGAGGTTAGGCTCGGCAGTTACACAGTACATGGGGTTGGTTGTACTGATGCTACACTGCACTTCTTAATGTTGTGCAGATCCCGCACGCGGACCTAGTGGACAGCATTGAGGGGGTCACCTTCAGTCCACCCAGAGCTTCAAGGTATACCGTTGGCGTTCGTGGGCCTTGGTGTCTCTTCTACCCTTTGGATCTCTTATTGTCTTACATTTTCCGCTAGTATCAAATACAATGATGTATTTTCATTTGAGACTTGTATTTACCACTCTATAGAGAGTTCGTGAGTTGTGACATCCCGATTTTTGGGGCTTATGCGACGTTCGGTATTTACTATTTCACTTAGCATTTTTGAATTATTATGTCCATTTCCGCTGGTAAAAACTGTAAAGTGTTTTGTTATTTCGGTTAAGATGGTATCTCAATGTTAGATTAACTGTACACGTTGGCTTGTCTAGCGGGTTCAACGTTAGACGCAGTTACGGCCTGAAGGGAGGGATTTTGGGTCGTGACAACCAAGGACAATTTATCTACCTCCCACTGTCCAGGCACTCCATTAGAACTAAGTCCATGTATTTGCAATTCCTCCTTTCCTGTCGTGACAAGACACACTTGTTGATAAACTCAAAGATCACTTTGTGTGGGGGCTTCATCTCACCCTTATAGACTGCCTTAGGTTCAACCTGCTCCTCATTGTCGCAGAATTTCCTTGTGATCAACAGAGCAGTTGGAAGGGCATCTAAACTTGGCCATTTTTGCCTAGTGTAATCATCATATCCTTCAGATGGAATGCCAAGGATTTCTCCTAATTCTTTGGCATCAAAAAAAAAAAATTAACCCCTTCACTTGGCTAGTGACTCTGTCATCCTTGATCACAGCGTTGGCCATGAATTTTACTATCTCATTTCTGGCCAATCGCCCATCCAACTGAAGGACCATGTACTTTCTGCCCTGCATCTCAAACTTCTCTAACAACAGGATCATGCCCGCTTCTTCCCAATCTTTCAACAACCTCCCCTTCAGAATTGTGCGCTTCCCAATTTTTGTCAGTTTATCCTTCTCACCATTAGACCCAGCTGCCTCTTCATCACTCCACTCATCTTCTTCAGCAATTGTCACTTTCTTGGGTTTCACTATAGACCTGGTTCTCTTGGCCAAGTTCGAGGGTTCAACAGACACAGATGCAGACTTCTTTGAGGAAGTCTTGGATTTCTTTGGTTTGGGGTTTGAACTTTGACCTCTGTCACTTGTTCATCTTGATGGACCAAGTCCATCTCATCGATCTCAACAACCTCTACAGGCTCAGCAATTTTCTCATTTTCTTTTTGCAACCCTTTTTCTTTTACTTTCCTCCAAGACTCTTTGTAGATCCTCCTCACTCTACCTTAGCGTGTTTCTTGTGGTTCTTCCTCTTGGAAGAGGAATTTCAGAACTAGCAGAAGGAGTGTTTTTTTTTTCTTACTTGCTCTTGTTGTTCCGGAAGTTTGAGCCTTGGTAGTTCTTTTCTTCTCTGCCTTGTAACTATCACCCAACTTTTCAGAAGATCCGTTAGGGTTTCCTCAGTAGATGAACTAGGTTAATCTGTAGGTTTTCCCAGATTTTCAAACCCCTCAGCAGCTTCTCCTGATTCACTTCCCCCTGACTTCTTGGCGCCTTCTCCTACCATTTCTGGTTCAGTTCCACAAATAGTCAATCGAGTAGATTTTTGCTCTGTTCCCCTCTCTTCACTCCTTACTCCCTCTCTCTCTCTCTCTCTCTCTCTCTCTCTCTCTTTTTCTCTCTCTATTTGCTTGCAATGTTATGCCTATCAAAGTTGGCGAAGGCTTCTGTAACCTTAGACTCGTTGCGCTCTTCGACTGAACTCGTTGGCTCCGCGTCCACCGAAAGTCGGTAACCTTCATCACCGTCAGCATTTGGTACTCTCTCGATAGCTTCAATAGTTCACTGAAAGCCTTTGGTGTAATAAACTGTAAGCCCTTCAGAAAGAAAGACATAATATAATAATAAATTAATTAATATTAATTAATAAAAAAAAGGGTTGGTTAAGAACTATTGACTGTAAACCATAGCAGTTCCAGTCACTCAATGGAGATGTTCACCTTTGTTTGGAATGAAGATGGATGAATAGGAACTTGACCCTGAAACTGATGAAATTCGGGGAAAACATGGAAGCGGTCACTATACTGGGGGGGGGGGGGGGGGGGGGGAGCAAGACATGATTTCTCAGTTTTATATTTACCGCCTCTTCTTCTTCTCTCCGGCATCTCCACATCAGTCACAGACCCAATCAATACAAACCTAGTTTCTAAGTTCTCACCAACCTCAGAATCAACCTCATACATAGTTTTTGGTACAGAGGATACATGTTCAGAATAAGAGGATTCAGCTGCTTCCCCCTCAGTCGCTGACTTGAAGGAGTCATTAGAAATTTCTGATTCTTGAGCCTGACTGGCTTGTAGTTTGGCATTCAATTTTCTTGCGAGATAATCTGTAGCCACTATTTTTCTGGAAAGCATCTTAGCCCTCCTTTTTCTGGGTTTTGGGTTAGGGCTAGGTTGAGGAATGGTGGTACTGGGTTAAGTCGGGGTAGGATTTTGTTGAGGAGTGGTGGGACTGGATTGAGACGGGGTAGGACTTGATTTTTAGGGTGTACTGTTGTATTGAGGTGTGGAGGAAGAGGTCAAAGATGGGGTAGTGGGTGGAAGAGTTCCAGGATAGTTCTAGGGATAAGACATTGTTGATTTTGGTTGAAGATGAAAGGAAAAATTTGGATCAAAATTTAGAGTAGAAAGATATTAAAGGGTTTCGATGGTTGTAGAGTTGATGAAGGCTTACAAGAGTGATGATGAGGGATTTAAAGGGGGTGGGTAATTTATACACAATGACAGTCTTTTGGGTCAAATAGAAGTCTAATCACTTCTGCAATTTGTCAGTTAGAAATGACGGTTATAGCTTCCTTAGGTTCTAGGCGTTTTAATTTTATGGGATTCTTAGTGTAGACGGAACTGGTTCAAAAAAGGATAATGGATAGATTTGAAAAGATCTTGAGTTTGGGTAGAGTTCTGATCATGATTTACTATTAATATTTCAAAGTGTGTATAGTGGAGTACACATACCTCTCCTTTCAGATGAACCAACATTGATGAACCAGGTTCATCATTTAAGAATCCTCTTGATCAAGCCTCAATTTTCAACAATAGAAAAAATAGCATTAGTAACCAGTGAGTCATATCAAAACATGGCAAAAGAATATGCTATTTACAACATGAGACTGAGTAACACTTAATCTGATTATTTACACAAGTTTCAGATTTCCTAGCTAAATTTTTTATTATTATTATTATTAATAATGGTTTTTTCATGTACGTTCTGAACTGGTTCAGTTAGGTGATCTTAATCATCCATAACTCTAACCCGTTCCTTTCAAAATGCTCTCTACTTAGTGCTTTTATAAAGATATCGGCAATTTGTTTATCAGTAGCACAAAATTCAATAGAGATCAATCCCTTCTCATAGTTATCCCTTAAAAATGATGTCTAACATCTATGTGCTTTGTCTTTTTATGATGAACGGGGTTCTTTGTCATACTGATAGCACTAGTGTTATCACAAAAGATAGGGATACATCTAACATCGATTCCAAAATTTATCAATTGTTGTTTAATCCAAAGTAGTTGAGCACAACATGAGGCTGCAAGCACATACTCCGCCTCAACAGTAGATAGAGCCACAAAATTCTGCTTTTTAGTGGTCTATGACACGAGACATGAGCCTAGAAAATATGTCATACCTGAGGTGCTCTTTCTATCCACTAGAAAACCTGCATAGTCAGCATCGACATATCCCAGAAGATTGAAGTTACTACCTTTTGGATACCAAAGACAGAGATTAGTGGTGTCTTTTAGGTATCTCAAGATTCTCTTCACATCAGTTAAGTGGGATTCCTTTGGATTAGCCTGAAATCTTGCAAAAAGTCCTATGCTGAAAACAATGTCAGGTCTACTGGCAGTGAGATACAACAATGAACCAATCATTCCCCTATACAACTTTTGATCAACAGATGAACCAGGTTCATCTACGTCCAATTTTGTGGTTGTTGCTATAGGAGTATCAATTTCTTTAGAATCGTCCATGTTAAACTTTTTAAGCAACTCTTTTACATACTTTTGCTGATGGATCATAGTTCCATTTGAATTTTGTTTAATTTGTAAGCCTAAAAAGAAATTAAGCTCACCCATCATACTCATTTCAAATTCACTCCCCATTAATTTAGCAAATTCTTTACTTAGCTTATCAGTGGTTGCTCCAAAGATTATGGCATCCACATATATCTGAACTACCAAGAGATCTTTACCTTTTTCTTTCAAGAACAAAGTACTATCAATTTTACCTCTCTTGTAGTCATGCTCAAGCAAGAATTTTGATAATCTTTCATACCACGCTCTGGGAGATTTCTTGAGTCCATACAGTTCTTTGTCAAGTTTTTACACATGATCTGGATTCTCCTTGTACTCAAACCCCGGAGGTTGCTTGACAAACACTTTTTCCTTTAGATAGCCATTTAGGAAGGCACTCTTGACATCCATCTGGTGAAAGGTGAATTCCACGTAAGAAGCAAAGGCTATGAGGAGTCTTATTACTTCCAATCTTGCCACTGGAGAAAAAGTCTCATCATAGTCTATGCCTTCCTCCTGACTATATCCTTGAACCACCAATCTTGCCTTGTTCCTTGTAACTATTCCATCTTCATCAAGTTTGTTTCTGAAGACCCACTTTGTGCCAATTACTGATCTATCCAGGGGTCTTGGTACCAGAGGCCAAACTTGACTCCTTTCGAATTTGTTGAGCTCATCTTGCATTGCATTTACCCAGTCTGAATCCTGCAAAGCCTCAGCAACATTCTTAGGTTCAATAAGAGATAGAACAACATCAAAAGCACAAAGCTTTTTCAAAGAAGATCTGGTTTTGATTCCAGAGGTTGGATCAGTGATTATGTTCTCAATAGGGTGAGAACTTTGATATCTATAAGGTTTCACAACCAACTGGTTACTCCTTAAAGTTCCTTCAATGCCTTGTTGCTGTGGAACATGCTCAGGCACAGGTTCCAATGAATTTTGGGAATTATTTTGTTCTATTCCCCCTGTCATGTTGCCTGGGATGGATGAACTTGTTCCATTACTTTTTCCTTCCTCTAGCGCTTCTCCAGTTTTGACTGAGTTTCTGACCAGCCCAATTTCCTCATCATCTTGTTCCTGTCTCTCAGAAAAAATGTTAGTTCCATCAAAAACGACATGCACACTTTCTTCAACACACATAGTTCTTTTGTTATAAATCTTATAAGCTTTAATATGTGAAGAATATCCCAAGAATACTCCCTCATCACTTCTAGGATTGAACTTACCTAGGGAGTCTTTACATTATTGTGCACAAAACATTTACAACCAAAAGCCCTAAGGGGATATATTAGGCCTTCTCCCTTTAAGCAACTCATAGGGAGTCTTCTCTACAAGAGGTTTGTTCATGCGCCTATTTATGATATAGCATGTCGTATTAACGGCTTCTTCCTAGAAGCTATGAGGTAGTTTGCTAGAGAGAAGAATAGTCCTAGCCATATCTTCAAGTGTACTATTCTTTCTTTCAACTACTCCATTTTGTTGTGGAGTTCTAGGGGCAAAATAATTATGATTTATGTCATGCTCATCACAAAATTCAGCAAATTTAGCATTTTCAAATTCAGTGCCATGATCAGACCTAATTGATGCAAGTTGATTTCCTAACTGCTTCTGAATTTTTCTAACAAAAGAAGTGAACATGTCAAATGACTCATCTTTAGTTGTTAGAAATAATGTCCATGTGAATCTGGAATAATCATCAACAAGCATCATCACATATATCTTACCACCTCTGCTTAATGTTCTCATTGGACCATAGAGATCCATATGAACCAATTCCATCGTTCTGGTCGTACTTACAACCTTTTTGCTTTTAAAAGAGGATCTTACCTGCTTCCCCCTTCCACAAGCCTCACAAACTTTGTCTTCCTTGAATTTAATGTTAGGTAGTCCTATCACTAAGTCCTTGGAGACTAATTTGTTGAGTTGACTCAGACTTGCATGCCCAAGTCTCTTATAACAAAGGAGGGGATCACTGTCCAGCACACTTAAGCATGTTAATTTATTTTTTGACAGTGTGGACAGATCTATGATGTATATATTGTTCACTGTTTTCCCTGCAAAACAATCTTGTCAGTGATAAGATTTATTACAAAACATTTTATAGAGGTGAATGCTACCAAGTTGCCTTTGTCACACAGTTGTGACACACTGATTAGGCTATATTTCAAGCCATCTATCAAGTAGACATTCTCAATGGAATGTGTGTCATCCTTACCTACCTTACTGACCCCAATGATTTCACATTTCTTTCCATTTCCAAAGGAGACATTTCCTCCTTTGACGTCCTCAAGTGAAAGAAATTGGTCCTTATTGCCAGTCATGTGTTTTGAACAGCCATTATCCATGTACCATATTTGGCTACTTCCTTTCACTTTAACCTACAAAAGAAAATCAGGGGTTAGTCTTAGGAACCCAAACTAGTTTTGGTCCCTTTCTATAAGCAAAATGATGAATTAAATTCTTTTTAGCCCAATTTGGTAACAAATTCTTCCCTCGAACAAAACTTATGTTCTTTTGACTAGCCTGCTCTTTTGCATTACATTCACTTTTGTAGTGACCATTCTTACCAAAATGGGTACATATTTTGTTCTCATTAAGGGTGAGGTACTTGCTTTTAGGATCCCATTTAGGCAGCTGACTCCCAAAGCCAAGTCATCTCCTATTTCTACTATGATGTTCTTGTAGCCCTATCAAAGCATCGGAGGATCTGTCCCATTTACAAGCTCTGTCTAGTTCATGATTGACCTTACCAAGTTCCTCTTTCAACACTCTTATTTGTTCATCCTTCCTATACAACTCATCTTTTAATTTACCTACATTTTCTTCTAAGGTGAGTTGAGAGCTATCAACTGTCTTCTTACTAGTTCCTAGTTGCAGTTTTAAATTTTCAGATTTTAACTCTAGGACATTTGTTTCAAGTGGATGAACCTGGTTCTTCAGAGCAGTATTTTCACTCACAATGTTATTGACTCTGAGTTCCAGGTTTTTACACTTTGCTTTTAAAATTACACACTCCTTAGACAAATGTTCCTTTTCCTTATTGATTACTTCAGATTCATTAATAAAGTCTAGCAATAATTCAGAGAGTTTTTCTTTGGGAAAGAACTTAATCTTGTCTTTGAGATGAAATATACTTACCTCAGATTCCTCATGAGATTGCTCATCTGATTCGCCAATTGCCATAAGTGCTTGTTCATCTCCATCTTCATCATCTTACTCCTCATCTGAACTTTCTCCCCAAGTAGCAACCATAGCCTTTGTTGATACTTTGTTCTTCTTGGGATGAACATGTTCCTTATTTAGGTTCCTTCGCTCAGACCTTTCCTTATGCCATTAAACTTCCCACTGAGGGCAGTTCTTCATGTGATGATCAGTCTTTCCATATTTGTAACAACCCTCATTAGTCATTTTTTTAGGTACCCTTGCCTTGTTGTAATTTCCACCTCTTGAGGAGCCTTTTCCTCTCATGAGATATTTCTTAAAATCCTTGGTGATCATAGCCATTTCATCTTCCTCCAGATATTCTCCTTCAGTGTTTCTGAGTGCCAGACTCCTTTCCTTCTTGGGAGCATTCATCTTCATTGTCTTCCTTCTAAGTTCATAGGCAGTGAGATTTCCAATCAGCTCATCCAGTTTGAGAGTTGCAATGTTCTTGGATTTTTGAATTGCAGTGATCTTGCTCTCCCAAGAGACTAGCAGAACCCTTGTCAAAATCTTCTAAACCTTGTCTTCCTCAAGAAGAGTCCTTCCAAGAGATTTCAGTTCATTAGTCAGTGTAGTGAACCTAGTGTACATCTCTTGAATAGTCTCTCCTTCCTTCATAGAGAAATTCTCATATTGAGAATATAGTAAAGTACCTCTGGACCTCTTCACTTGGGCAGTTCCTTCATGATCCACTTGCAAAGTATCCCAAATTTATTTAGCAGTGGTACAACTTTGAATTCTGTTGTACTCATCTGGACCAAGTCCACACACAAGCCACTTCTTAGCCTTAGCATTCTTTTTCCACTTTCTCAAGTCCTCAGCAGTGCAGTCAACTCTTGTCTTTGGCACGTCTACTCCTTCAGAATTATTCTTCTCGGTGGCCAAAGGACCATCAATGATGATGTCACACAACTCGTAGTCTTCACCAATTATATGATCTCGCATCTTGTTCTTCCACCAGGAGTAGTACTGGTCATTGAAGAGTGGAGGTCTAGCAGTTGATTGTTCTTCCCAGTTCTCAAGCGGTGCACTCATCTTGATCTTTTGCTAAGGTGTAGCCTCTTCAAGGATAATCTTGCTCCGATACCAATTGATGTTTTATACGTCAATACCACACAAGAGGGGGAGGTGATTTGTGTGGTGTCCGATTTCGTGTGCACTAGTTATAGAAGGATCAGGTTCTTCTATGTGTTCCAACCTCTACTGTTTGCGGAATAATATATACAGAAAATAAAGAACACAGAGATTTTTACGTGGAAAACACCTGGCTCAAAAGGTAAAAAAATCACGACCTACTTCCCAGTAGGTTTTCCCAAAACTCTTTACTAAATCAGTCAGCCAAACAACATTTAAAAAAACTCTTTTGTAAACCTAGGATTACCTCTAATCCCTTTGTAGCAAACTAGCCTTTAGCTATTTGCCACAAACTCCAAGTTAGCTATAACTTGAAACACACAGTACCTATGACAAAGGCTTCTAGATAAAGCTGAAAAGGTACAAGTTGAAATCACCTACTACAAGTAAACTAGACTAAAAGACAACAGTTGGAACTGGTTTTTCTAGCTGGTTCAAGTAGTTTCAGGGTCGCACACTTAAATCTCGCACGAACTGCTTGCAAAATTACCTTTCTAATTTTGCTCTAAATTCTTGCTTAACTTCTTCTTTTGTGCGTCCCTCTACAATAAGAACAATCTGCAATATATAGGATTAGTAGACAAGTGATTAACTAGAGTTTTAATGCTAATCTCCCTTGGTGGAAGAGTTCTAGTTAATCTCAACTCCTCAAATCCTTTCTTATCTTTGATTATATTCTTACTGAATAAGGAGTCCTTATCCTTATCATTTTTCAATCTTTACGATCAGGAGATATCTTTTATTTTTACCAGATTTCGTTTATCTCATGCATGTGCATCTCACGTGCCTTTAACTCTGCTTGTGCATATGTCTGCCAGTGATAGACCTGGTTCATTTCTGAGTTCCTTTGTCAATCTTCAAAACCATCCAATTTCTTGGGCAACATGATCAGACATAAAAGACACACCAAAAGGATGGAAATTAATAGATAGGAAACTCTCCCACCAGACATTACTTTTTGTGGCATATCAAGTACCATGAAAAAAGGACCATCTACAAGAAAAGGGAAGTAATGATGAAACTTCCAATTAATGGAACAACATGAAAGCTAACGCTCAAATTATCATGATTTCATTGAAATAATAACTAAAAACATGTAAATTGTAATATATATATATATATATATAACAAATGATAAGACCAATGAAGATTAGCTATCTATACGCGTAAGCTCTTAAGATCAAGCAAAAACCTGATTCATGGACAACATTTGAGAATGCAGCTTCCATATATAGAAAGGACACTTGAACTCATACCAGCCTCATTAGAAGAATCTGATGAATTGAAAGCACCGCGTGACGGAGGCGGAGCCACATGCATCAAAGGGGTGTCAACCAACAACCCTTTGTCCGGAAAATTACACTGTATAGCTAGATAATTTTTTTTTTTTTTTTTAAA